>NW_024121710.1:3213688-3250491 GCF_016745375.1 Pimephales promelas
ACACACGCTGGCAATGAAAGCTACTAAGGGTGTCACAGAAATTAATTCACAATCTCGAACTTCGAATTAAAAAAAAAAATGGAATCGTCGATCCAGCCACGCCCCCGCGTCACGTCCGTTCGGCTTGCCAATTGCAAAAAAACACTTGTGTTGAAGTGCTGCAAGTGCATGGTCAACCTCCTCTAACTTAAAAGTCGACACCATTATGACCTAAAGTTTGCTAAGAGGAATTTCCTACTAACGTATTTGACTCTGGTCAAGCGTATCCATAGCAGACCGATGGGAGTGGCCTCAGTCAGCAGCATGTCCAGTGCATTATGGGTGTTTTCCTACCTCTTAGGCAAAAGAGCCTTTTTTCTCAGTTCTCTCTGGTAAGTTAGCACCAAATTTATTACTGAATAGGCAGACTAGTTTTACTGAAAGCTCATTTTGCCAATGACAAAGTAACCAGTAAAGTAGTTGCGCATTACAAAAATATGCATTTGTAATTAAATAAAGGCTCACTGACCGGTCTCAATAGGAGAGAAGGCTAGACACAAGACCTCCGAATCATGAGCCTCGATTTTCAGCAGTTCGTCCATAAACTGCAAGCCGAAGATCCTGAAGAAGAGACCATTGCTTCAGCATATATACATATAGATGTAGGATTTGGGTCTCTGCACAGACGCCTCATTCCCCTCACCTCAGGTTCCCACTGCGGTCTCCAGCTGCCAAATGCTGTCCATCTGGGCTGATTCCCATCACCCTGATCCCAGATTTACCATCCTGGCCTCCTCCCTCAGCTTTCTCAGCCTCAGCTTTGAGGTACTGCGTGTCATCATCCACATATACTATCCTTACGATGTCCTGGAACATGTTCACAAACAATAAACCAATGAACTCAAGACGACACCGGCAAACCATTCTGTCAACGTTTACTCTTTGTTCCTCCATATGAATCAAGTGGATTAATCCAAGTCCTCTGAAGAGACAATTTATATGATGAAGGCCTTTATTAACCCCCTGGAATCGTATGCATTACTTTTAAATCTCAGGTAATATTCACTCCGATTTTAAAGCTTGGAAGAGCCAGGATATTTTTGAATATAACTGTGTTCAGTTGAAAGAAGAAAGTCCTTTTGAAAGCGTAGGATGGCTTGAGGGTGAGTAAATCATGGGATAGTTTTCATTTTTAGGTGAACAAACCCTTTAAGGATACTCAACCCAAGGCATCAAACTGACGTCAAAGGAGGAACGCCATTCCAGAGCGGAAGGACATTTTCAGATTTTGATTAAAGACAGAAAAAAAAAATAGTTTGTGTATTAACTTGCATTAATTGTTCACCACAAGACTAATAATATGAGCTAACAAAGTAAATAGGGTCAGTTTTGACTTTAATATCTTAATTTGTGTTTGAAAGATGAACAAAAAGTCTTTTGGGAGGACATGAGGGTGGGTAACTGATGACTAAGACTGTGAACATAATGTCATGAACCCTAAGTATTGCATTTGTTCAAGCAATATTATTAGTTTTGGTAAAAGAGGCGCATTAGTAAAACTAAGCGCATTACCGGTGTTCTGTCGATTTTTGCTGCCTTGTCGAAAAATGCTACCGTAGCGCGAATTGATCACAGAATGCCGATTAAAGTCGTATGAAATACAATTCTAATACAATTCTAAGTTATGAGTAGCTACTGTATACTGTAGACTACTGTTTTTATTTTTAAAACGGTGTGAAAAGTAAAAATTATCATAAAATATTCATCTTTGACTTGTCAAAGTACACCTTTTCTTCTAGTAACTGAAACTTTCAGTTATTCCTTTCAGCTGTCTGACCGTACAAATATTCATATGGTAGTAAGCATTTTTTAAAGGGAAATTATACATTATAACAGGAAAATGTACCTTTTGTAAAAAAAAAAAAAAAAAAAAAAAAAACTGTGAGTCTGCACATGCGCATAACCGGTAAGTAGGAAATCACGATGGGTAGCATGAATTGTCAGAACACCGGCAATCACACTCCGAAATTCAGGCACTGATTAAACATGTATTCTATTTTACAGATATTTGTGAAACCAATTTCCATGACTTTTCCAAAAACTTTCTGGGTTTATTTATTTTCCCCAAACCATACGAACCCATAACAAATAAATAAAAAGACGAATTATGAAAATATTTGTGAAAACTGTGATGTCCCGCGGCCGCCCCGGTGGAGTCTAACAGTAGTGCGTGTACGTAATAATCTTAGTCATTCAATTTTTAAATCACGTCTTAAAACTTTTTTTTTTTTTTTAGATTAGCCTATACTGATTGATTTTAGTAATGTTACTGGGAAAATTGATTTTACAAAATCACTTCTTTTCCGTTTTTGTATAATTATGCATTTTAGTTTAGTTTATAATGACGTGGACTAGGGCTGGGCGATATGGCCAAAAAATCATATCTCGATATTTTTTGGTCAAATGGCGATATACGATATATATCTCGGTACTTTCTATGTTTTCTAATCTTTATATTTAAAAAAATAAATAAATAAATAAATAAATAAATAAATATATATATATATATATATATATTCACATTCGGCCCAATGATATCCTACAAACAATGTTGATATTGAAGGATATGGAAACAAATATAATATAGGCTATGCAATATATTATGTACAAAAAGCTTTTGTTTTTATATTGACTAAAAGCTAAACTAAAAATGAAAATAAAAACAAAAACAAAAGCACAAACTAATTATATTAGCCTGCATTTGATTACCCCATTATAATCACTTTCATTAAACATATATACTTGTATGTTTAAAATTCCACATATGGCACATTTATTTTCTCCAACAACAAATATTTTAGCAATATGTTTATTTTAGTCAGAATTATTGCGTACTACGTAGTACTATTCACGCGCATGCGCGTGCCGGCGCTCGTTCAAGGAAGCATGAATTTTAGCGGAGATTCACTTGCAGAAGCTCGTCCTCTTCTGACATGGACATATTTGTTGTGAAATGGACATATTTGCTTTACTTTCTAACATTTACAGATGGAGAATATACCTGTGAAATGTAAGTTGAGCACTGAGGAAAGCACCACATCTCAAACGCATTAAACAGCGCAAGTATATCTGTCAGTCAGCAACAGTGTCTGTCAGAGCATTTGACAGGGCGGCAAGCTGCCTTAAACTTGTTAACTATATCAAAGTGATTTTGACGCAATTAATATAAGCTTGTGTCATGTTTAGGACAAATTGTACTACGTAGCCTTGCTACTTTCACTGCAGCAGCTCACACTGCAACCTCCGCTATTTTTCAGATGTGCTCATATCAAACTACTGTATCGATATAAACGGTATTGCCTCATTCCATATCGTTTCAAAAAACATAACGATAGATCGTACATACTCGATATATCGCCCAGCCCTAACGTGGACAGCTCCTTTTGATTAAAAGAGCAGCTTTAACCCCTACTGCTAATTTCCAGCTGTAGTCCCCGGGCAGTTGTCAATAGGCATACATCAATATAATACAATTATATTTAGAGCAGGACTTGTCAAGAGGGGACAGACATACTAAACATGAGGCCACATTGAAGCACATACTGGACATAACATTGAGGCAGGCAGCATGATCATGTCACATTAAATACACAACACATCTGTCAAATTAATGTGTGCAGCTGTAATTGTCAGACAGCCAGTTTTTAAAGTGTATAGTATAGGTGGAATACGCATGTTTATCTTTATAATATATTTTATTATTGTAAGGTGTCCTTGAGTGTCTTGAAAGGCGAAATAAAACGAATTATCATCATCACCTGGCTGTAGAGGTTGTGTCGAAGGCCGAGAGCCGAGCCGTGACTCTGCGGCGACTCACTTTTCCACAGGCGGATGGTGTTATCGGATGAACAGGTGAGGAAGGATCCGGGCGACAGACATGCTGATGAATCTTCAAGATCAGGGTAGGTCTGCAGAGGATATTATGCATTCATAAACTGGCCTTGTTCTGATAACCTAAACATGAGCTGGTCTGAGATACGCACCTCCACACTCCACACACACCCGCTGTGGTACAGAGCTGAATACACCTTCCCAACATTGCGAATGTCCCGCACGTCCCACACGTACACACTATGGTCGTTATACACACACGTCAAGTGCCTGGTCACAGGGTCAAAGGTTAAAGCCAGGGTATCTGGATACTGTGCTTCTGGGTTTGCACCGAACAAATGCCTATGAAGAGAGAAAAAAATTACATTGAATGTTTAACAAAAAAAATGTTTGAACAATCACACAATCGAGATAATTCAAACCACAAGAACATGTTGCATTGACACTATTATAGTTATTCTTAATATTTTGGATTTTCAAATTCATATTAAATCTAGTTATTGTTTTAGTAATTTTATTAGAAATGTCTATAGTTTTTATTACGTTTTTGTTATTTTAGCACTAGCTGAAATAAATTAAGTTTTTAAAAAAAAAAAATTAAGTTAAACTTTATTTCAATTAATGCAAAGTAAATCACTTAATTAACTTTTCAAGTAAAGCTAATTCCTTTTATAATAAACTTGAAATAGCTACATGTCTGAATTCTAAGTATAGTATTTTCTGGAATACAAGTTGAGTTTTTTTTTTTAATAATCTGAATCATAATAAGAACAATAACTTGTAAGCAAAAGTTTAGGTACTCTAAACATTTAAACGCGTGTGAAAGTTGCTTTTATATGGATTTCTGGTACGGAGAGTTCAAGTTTTAGTAATAATGGCAGCAAATAAAAACGTTCAAAACGAGAGGTACGATTAAGCCATATGCTTCCTTCCTATTCTGTTTTGCAAGCTTTGAACAATATTTTACTGGAAAAGACGTGAAATCTTGTTTCTCCTCTAAACATAGTCCATTTTTTTCCCTCCTTCTGTTTTCAAGTAGAAAAACTGTGGATCAGATATAGCTTTGCTTATATCAATTACAGTTAACAATCATAATCTTAGTTTTTTGCATGTGGTAAATGACAGTAATGTGTAAACGTATGGCGTTTGCAGCTGTATTCCTGATCGTCTCTTACCCCGGCTGTGTGCCCTGAGACACGTCGACCCCCAAGCAGTGCGGCCGGTGCAGAGTGGTGATGTAGCGCAGGTCCTGAGGGCTGAACACGCGCACCGTCCCGTCAGCACAACCGCAGAAAACAAACGTCTCGCTCACCGACAAGCACTGCGCTGACGTCGTCTACAGACGCAAAACAAACACAGCATACTTTAAAATAGCATCCTATAGTCTCCGAGACATATTCTGTGATAAATGCATGAATATTTTGTAGGGTCTTACTGGATGTATGCAAATTTACTTTTTAAATGAGGATTAAAACTAATTACAAGGAACATTAGATTCAGATTTGTTGAGGAACTGTTGGTGCTTCAGGAAGGGGAATAAACCAAACTAGGGCTGGGCGATATGGCCAAAAAAAATTATCACGATATTTTTTTTTATATCAGTCGATATCGATAATTATCACGATATATGTCAAATATTTATTTTTTTCAAGTTTAAAGGCAGATTTTTGCAACTAAGTGAAAGTTGTATAAACCAGAGTGTTAATTCTGTTTTTAAACTACTCTTTAAATTTATGTTCATTAACAAAAACAGTAACATCTGTTTTTTGTTGTTTTTTTCTTATGCAACAACCACATTTTTATTTGGTAAAAAGTAATATTCTGACTGTTTGAGTTGTATTCAAATTAACCATTGGTCATCCAGTATCATGCATTTAGATCATGATAACCACAGATAAAACCAGGTATAGCCTATAACTTAGCTCCTCACTATCATGGCACTAACTTTATGGTTTCTGTATTTTTTGTATGAAAAACAATAGCCTAACAGTTAAATACATTATTAAATACTGTACTTATATTCCATTAGTCATAATACATTGTCTATATTAATAATATTATACAATTCAATATGTATATCCCACATTTCATGGTGCAGTTAATATTACCAGGCTAACCTTACAGTAAATCCATGGTAGGCTAAATGGATTCAGTATCAATACAGATTCTGACTGTATCATTGCACGCAGTGTTTCTCCTTTTTGTCAGCGGTGTTTCATCTGCCTTTAAACTGGTTTAAACTTGACATTTTTGTTCTTCGCTGAACTTAAGCGCTTCTCACTGGATCTCGTGAGCAAAACAATCAGAGGCGTGTCTGTGTGAGCTCGCGCTCCGCTCAATGCATGCACTGCCATTTGGACTTTGACCCATAGCTGTCAACATTGAACATTGAAAATAAGGGAGATTTCCCGGAATCCATCGCAAAAATAAGGGATTTTTTTTTTTACATTATTAAGAGCATAAGAAACAAATGAAAAAAAAAAAGAAGATATTTTATTCCTATGTTATGCAATGACCTCTGTAGTGGACACCAGGACTCAATTGTTAAAAAAAAATGACATGAAAATATATATAGGCAAAAATAATGGAAATTTTTTACATATAAACATCTTTTTTTTTCCTTTTTTTTTTTCCCTGGAAACGCTTTCAACACGCTTGCGTGTCGCGTGAAAAATCGGCATCTCTGGTTCCATTTCTAGCATGCACGCGTTTGCGCGTGTCACGCAGGCAGTGTGTAATCTGTTAACATGGGTGCCGAAATAAAAACCATAGACAGTAAAATAAAAACGGTCACGCCACGCAGCTGAGACACACTCAGCCAATGTGTCTCCGGCCAGCGCGCGCGGCTGCATCCGAGTATGAACGACTTCAAGCCGAATAGGTCCGAGCTTGTAGGTCTCACACAATCAGAGCGTAAAAATACGGGATATTTTACGGGAAAATACTAAAACGGGAAAGCAGCGGGAACAGAGATAAAATACGTGAGAAACCCGGAAAAAACGGGAGGGTTGACAGCTATGCTTTGACCCGAGCGGATAAATGCTCCGTGTGGCGCGCGCGGTTTACATGAGTTTCGTTCCGCTTTTGCCGCATAAACATTATCGAACATTTATCGACCTCTTGATATCGTTTTATCGAGGAAAATTATATCGCGATAATTATCTTTATCGTTTTATCGCCCAGCCCTAAACCAAACAATTGTAGGTTTTTCCTATCACTTTAAAGAGATAAAACTCCACATCCAGGCACTCGCATTGATCATCATCCATGTCTGGATGTGGAGTTTTATCTCTTCAATGCGATGATCAACTGAAATTCATTGTGTATTAAAATTTAATGGCATTATAACATTATTGATATAGAGCAATAAGCAAAATATATTCATGCTTGAATATATTCATGCTTCAGTTTGAAACAAACAAACAAACAAACAAAAAAACAAATAAATAAGTTTAAAGGGCAATCGGGAATGGACTGCAGAAAAGGAGTCAGATAATGTAGATATCCAAAATATGTGGGATAAAAACGTACGGTTGGACATTAACACAAATTTCCCAATTCAATTAGATGCGATTCAATTTGATATCAGTTCATTTGGAAATATATCAGGAGCAATATATGTCAATTCATTCTCAAGGATCAAAATCTCAACTAACGCTGTAAACTACACAGGAAACCCTGTCAGTTGGTATATTACAATAATATTAACGTTTAAAATTAAGTTTTTATAAGAAGTTTATATTAAATTCCTTTTTATTGACAATTGGTGTCATAAAAACTATTGACTTGGCTGTCATTACATTTTTTTGTTTATATAATATTTGAATACTTTTGGCCACTACTGTATATTATATACAAGTTACCTTCTGATGTTCATTCATGTTTATAGAGTATTTAAAATTTGAATTTCATAATAAAATGGGCAGAATTTGACAGCTGACACTTTGCAATATCTTATATTTATATGTAGGTGATATTTATATGTAGATAATATTTAAAACACTGTAAATGCACTCATAATGTGTAAATGTTTATTCCGACTAAACCCAACGGTGATACTTTTATTCTCATATTTTGATCTTTTTATCATAATTTGTATTACTATGTTTCTTATTGCATTTGTATAAGTGCACTGGAGGCCTCAGCACCAAAACAAATTCCTTGTGTGTGCAAGCACACTTGGCAATAAAGCTCTTTCTGATTCTGATATCAAAAGTAACAAACCTTATTGCCATTTCTTGGATGAGTGGCGAAATATGACTAAATGTTTAGTAAAGTTTTGATTTGAGAATCGATATCGGATTAAAAAATCAAGTGGATTTGGTCAACCCAGCCCTATTAAAGGGTTTCGAATGGATCACAGTGATGAAATGAAGGCACAGTGCGTAACTTGCCTTGAGATCAACCCAGGAGTCCAGCTGTCGGTTGCTGTTGAACTGGCACAGCAGACCCGTGTGTGTGATGCAGTAGGTGCTGCTGGCCATCGAGCCGCGGCCACACGCCACACCACAGAACTGACTGTTCTGGTGCTCCCCGAGCAGCCCCGAGCGACCAATCAGAGGCACCGTGCTGTTCACCTGCAGGACACAACAGGTGACATCTCCACAAATGGCATGAAGAAACCGTGTGCATGTTACAAAACAAAAACCCAGTCACAGAAAGGATGTGGGCAGACAAAGGAAACTGCGCTAAACACTTCGATTCAGATGCTATTCTCACCTCAGTGTGTCGCAGCACATTATAAATAGCACACAATAATATAATCATATACACAGAATATGTTTGTTTGCCTTATTGGGTCATTACTTGTCCCAGTCCCTAAAGCCCACCTCAAAGTCCACAGTCTTGATTTAGATTCATTTTAATAATGCTATTGAAGACTAAATGTAGACTGGATTGTGTAGCAACATGTGCCAGCGTCTCACCCGTCTTTCCTTTGAGGCGTCAAGGTACCAGAACTTAACATGCCTGTTCCCCGCCGTTACAAAGTAGCTGTTGTCCTCCGAGAACGACACAGCAAGCACACGGCTGGACACCTTATTGGACGCGATTACAGTCCCCTTCTGCAAGCAAGGAGGAGATTAAAAAGCATTATTTACATATTATTGTAAACCAAACTCACAAGCTGCGTCCCGATTGGCAGTTCCCAATGCAGCATCCACTGCTCCCTGGACGGGACACGTTAACATTCACAATTCACTCTAAACACCCTAAACAAACATCACTAGAGGTTATCGTGCCATCAAGTTGAGTCAGAAATATCTTCATTTTGAGTTCAGAGCACATTAACGAATGAGTGAGTGACGTCTTAATTACTAATTGGGAATATCAAAATTCCAGATGATACGCGAGCTGCGATCATCTGCGATCAAGTGTCGATTTTAAACATGGTGCAATATAACGTAGATAATATTATTAGGGGTGTAACGATTCACTCGTTTTCTCGATGCATCGATTATAAATCCTGGCGATGCATATGCATCGATCCTGAAACATGTATTTTGAATCGTAAATCGTTTATTTACGTGAATAATCGATTTAAAAGGCTAAGAATCGAATTAATCACGATTTTATAGCGATTCAGTGGTTTAAAATATATAAACACAACCTTAAAGTGTTCCTGGTACAAGCTGCCTCACGCATTGGCAGTCATACGACATCCGCATTTGATTGGTTTCAGGCGCTCACACACCCCTGATTTCTCACGCTGAAGCCCGGTCGGTCAAATGCCTGAAAGATGAGTTTATCTTTCTACCTGTTGAGCTACTCATGTCGTGATCAGCTTGTATTACCGCAAATTAGTTAAAATCTCCCGGAATCTAGAGCGAGCGTGCATACGAGACAGAGGTTGTGCTCCAAACCGCGTATCGCGCGTTCACACACGGCTTTACGCACTCGGCAGAGAGGGAATGCGAGCGAGAGACCACCTTGCGTGTACGGAGAGTCCATGTAATAAATGAATAAAAGCGTTTTATTTCATAGTGCCCACGCAATGGCATGGCAGCTTTATCAATGGCTTGAGCGGTTTGCCTCAAAACTATTGCTTTCTCGACAGAGAGCTCAGCTGGAGAGCTCAAACATGGACTGCTCAAAAATCTGTAGTTAACGTTATGAAAGCATGAGAGCTATGGGACCGAGCGCGAGCAAAATCCAGTGAAAAGATGATAACGAGTGCACTGAGAGGACGCAAAATGAAACTAATGTAAACGTCTCCATTAATTTGTGCATGTAGTCATTTAATGCAATACTTTAAAAGCCTTTTTCAAAATATTTGCTACTTGCAAATGCTAATTTGTAGGCCATTGAATTTTTTTTTATAATAATATATTCATTAAAATTAAAAACAAACATGAACTAACATTAACAATGGACAAAATCCCCACTATCTGATCCCCGAAGGCCGCTGTAGGCTAATTCAAACCCAGACAAAGATGGGTGAAGCATTGAAATAATACTATAATGCATATAAAAAATTAAGAATCGAATCGAATTAATCGAATCGCATCGAATTTGGATGTGAATCGCATCGAATCGTTCTGAATTTGCACAAATCGTTCATGAATCGAATCGAAAACCTATGAATCGTGAATCGAATCGATTCGCTGTCTACCCAAAGATTCACAACCCTAAATATTATACATCTATAATCTCTATATTGAGAACAAGAGCAAGCAAGTCAGTTGAATATATTGTAAAGTCACTCAGCTTTCACAATAACAAACAATTGCTTGTTTGTGACACCACAAGTGATAGATTTTGGTTTTAAATTCAGGTTATGGATCACAATATTATAGAATAATTCAGCCATCCGCGCAACAATGTATCATCATGAGGGTCCACGGACATCCATGGGTAGCTCAGTTTTAGTGAGCGCACAACAGCGCATGTGCGAGGTGAATGTGTTGAGACAGAAGCACAGTTGTGATTTGTAGTAGTCGAAGAAGAGCGATACAGTGAACAAAGCAACATTTCCTTCATCTCTTTGTTTTGGATCCTTTTCGAAACTCCGCATGCAATCTTCTGTCTTTCCGAGCGAATGTCCTGTAACGCATAATCATTGTGGGAAGAGCTCTAGCCGGACGGGATTTAAACTTTGGACACAAGTTCGGTTTGAAGACGAAAAACATACCAAGCACAATGTTGATTAAAGCCTAGTTCACACTACATGATTTTAAGCCTGATTTAAGTCACCGACAAGTCAGGGTGTTATCGCGTGCAAATCGCGGGCGATTAACGCTCGCCAATCTGTTAGTATGAAAGAGCCAACAACGCATCAAAGACAGCTCGCAGACACGTCACCGAGCTCAGAAAAATATCTAGCATGCTAGATATCCAGAGCTGTCGCGCGACTCAATCTCAGTGATGTCATGAGCTAGAGCCAATCAGAGCATGGTATGGGTTGAGGTCACCGGGTAAATACGCAATTTTCGAACAAACACGTCCAATAGGAGTTTGCGGAAAGATCAGCAACATGTCAAGAAAGCAATGGACTCAAGATTTAGATCAAAATTGAATCGAACTGTGGCAGGAGCATGAATGCCTTTATGATGTTGGACATGAGATGTACCACAACCGCATCCAGAAAGAGAAAAGGTGGACAGAAATCACAAACGCCCTCAAACAGTGAGCAAAATGTTATTGGAAATGTACATTAAATCTTACTGTAATTCTGTTTGTTGTGATATATTATATTGTGAAATAAGAGGATATTCAGTTCAAGGATTTAATTGTCATATTTAGTTTGAAACAGAGAATTAAAACAAAAGAATTAGTGGGGGTGCATAACTGAGAATTAATGAATAATGCATTTTCTTTATTAATTCTAAACTTTACTGTTGAGGGCCGTATCCCTGCGAACGCTTGTAGATGAGATTGAATCGTTGGGTGACAGAGTTGTCAAATCCTGTAGTGCGTCAGCTCCAGTTGCGGATCAATCATGATGTGTCGTTTGGTGTGAACGGCTCAACAACTTGAACACTCCTGATTTCACAGAGAGCAAGTCATATAGTGTGAACTGCACACTTCAGCCCGATGTTTTGAAATCATGTAGTGTGAACTAGGCTTTAGATCTTTGTAATCTTAAGAAATCTCCAATATGACTTTTCTTGGGTTAAAAAACGTATTAATGGCAGACCACGGTCAAACCCACCTTCCACTCCCAGACACTGACGGTCCTGTCGTGCTGGTATCCCACAGACACTATATAGCTCCCGTTGGGGGAGAACGACACACACGCCACCCCGTACTTGTGGCACTGGACCTCTGCCACCTGCGCCCGCTCTGCCACGTCCCACACACGCACACAGGGCATGTGCCCGCTCTGCCCAGCAACAGGGAAAGACACAGTGAACAGATCAAGAGGAGGAAAAATAATGCATGAAATCATCATAATAAATACGTGAGCCCCGACACCCAGATTTGTCTATACAGTGCAACAGAGTGCAACAGTCAGGTTACGAGAGTCAATAAGCCTATTTTTTTTCCTCTATAGACCATTTTGCAAGATGTAAACAACACTGGTCCAGAAGCACTTCCTGTTTCAGTTTTTAACACTACATACAAGCTGGGATAAAATACAACCAACAGAACATATAAAACTGAATCAAAAAGTTAAACAAACATCTTTAAGATGTTTTCTTTACATGTGAAATAAAGAAAACAGTTACAAACTGAAACAGGAAGTGTTTCTGGACCAGTGTTGTTTACATCTTGCAAAATTAGGGAATTTATTTTAAATGCTAACTTGTATACAGACATACTCTAGGCTAAGAGGTTGTTCATCGATTACATATACCATTGTAGAAGCCATCAGTTCACTTTTTTTTTTTACATAACCGTCGAGTTTAACAGCAGCATCTATGGTGAAAAAATACATTACCCATGATTCTGCAAAAATCTCCACCAATCAAGCAAATCACTCTAAAAGAACTTTAGCCCAGCCCACAATGCACTGCAAACGACGCAAATGTCAAGCTGTGGCCCAAATGACACATTTTTTTTCTTGTACTACATACTAAACATCTTGTGTCTACATTTTATATAGTTATTTTGCCACACTATTTACACCACAAAACATCCCTACACTATAAAGCTGCTTAAATATCTTATATACATTTTGCAATAAACTGAATAAATTGCTTCTACACACATGCATTTAAAACAATCGCTTTATATTTGTTAAGAGTTTAAATGTCATTCACAATGTTTCATGGGAGAACCAGCCGCTGGAAAAGTAGACATGCGCTCTATTGTGGTCAATAAAGAGATTAAACGTGACTATATTAAAAAGTTCCTTTCGAAGGAAAGTCCGTTGACTCGGCGGCCATATTTGCGACACCTCCGGGCAGCGAAGTCCTGTCTACTTGAATGAGGGAATCCTGAAATCTCAAAACTGCTTGCTAAACTCACAATTAAATAACATTTCTAATCAGCAACAAAACCTGACATCAACTGTCCCATAAGTGTTTCCTAATTCCTATGCTCAAATAGAGTGCCGAAGTTACGACGTCGCTCTGTAGGCCAAAACGCGGAAGTGAGTTAGCATTTTAGCACTCCCGGTTCCTTCGCTCTAAAGTCTATGGAGTTTTTAAATGGGTTTTTGCTAAATCGCCTGAAATAAGGTCTGTGGTGAACAAAACCTCTAAATATTTTCATGTTTTGATCTATGACATAAAACAGTTATATAATCTGCTTGTGGTTTTTTAAACTTTATTGTGTCTGCTTGTGTTTTTTAAAATCTTTATATAGGCTTCAAAATGTATAAATTTTGGATTAACTTGTAAAGATTATCTTGCTAGACAAAACATGTAAGGGTCACAACCCTTTGTTGAACACAGATCTTACTTTTTGCGATTTTCCAAAAGTCTATGAGGAAAATAGATAGCTTTTCGACCGAGGGAACCCATGTGCCGCTAGCTTCCGAATTGTCCTACAAAGTGACATCATCACTTCAGGCACTCTATACGCGTCTCAGAACACTGAATGTTGTCTGAATGTTGTTATGGCAATAGGAGCTTCTTACAGCAGCTGCAGTGACGCCATGACTTTCTATACATAAGGCCGTGTGTCCAACAAAGCGTTTTTCCACGCGCCTGGCGTACGTTTTCTATTGTTTTCAATGGGAGCGCCGCGTTTTGTAGCCCTCAATCAGGTCTATACGACCCCAATCGAAATTACTAAAAAAAAAAAGGTTCCCTTCATCTCAGTTGAATAAGATTTTGTGACTTTTCACACATTATCTATCTACACACACACACACACACACACAAACTGGGCTTGATTCGGTTGTTCTGAAGGTATGTAAAAAAAAATGTTTACACTTCTGGTCTTCAGGTCAATATGACCCCACATTGAAATGAATGGGAAATGTTGAAAAAAAAAAAAAAAAAAAAAAATCCGGCATCAATCTGAAATTTTTTTACACAGAAATGAAGGCCTAGTACTAGAGCATAAATGCAATGCATCAAAAAATAATATTTCATATGCAAGCTAATGGTGTAGTTGAGGAATTGTGTGGTATATGGATACAAAAGTACTTTATATCTCCAAAAACACAGCATTAATGAATAGATGAGAAGTAAACAAAAAAAAATTATATATAATTTGTATGATTAAAAATTTATATTTTTTGTACAATTACTCAATTAATTGTTGGGGTCGTACAGACCCCGAAGCCCAGAACTGTAAACAGGAAACGTAGACCATTTGAAGATTAAACGCCATGAGCGTAACGCGGCACTGAAGCCGCCTTTCCACTGCACACGACATTCGCATACGATTGTCGCATTTCGCCCTCTAGTGTCAGTCGCACAGAACTTTGAAATTGGTCGTGAAGCAACCGTTACCCTAGGATATTCACAATGGTAAAATTAATGATTTTAATAAATGTAATGCATGCAAGAATATATCTACACAAAACAAATGACCCTCAATTCATCTCAAATAAAAATATAGTAGTATAAATATTGGTTTAATAATTATAAAATATATTTTCTGCTATAGTTAATTATAACCAACATTTTACAGAGCGAGCGTTTACAGAAAAACATTAAAGAGTTAAAATATTGGTAATTCTAGCCTCGCGCTCATAGTTTTTATAAGAATACATCACTTCCGGTTGGCCAGTCGCATACGGTCTAGCCGCAGACGTTCAGATATTTCAACGGATCCAAAGCTCAAAACGGATCCGAATTTTCCGCATACGCATATGATCGGAACTCCCCGCAGCTCCCGTACGACTCTCCATTGGAAATGAATGACTTCCGGTCCGACGGCGGTCGTTTGTCGTGTGCAGTGGAAAGGCGGCTTGAGCGTTTTTGTTTTTTTTTCACACTGAACCTTGAGCGCCCGGCGTTTTTTACTGGTCGCCGAAAGTTGAAAAATATTCAACTTTGGATAAAACGCAGCGCTCATCACTTTTTACCCAACTGTCCAATCACAGTGGAGGAGGGGCGGGACTAAAACCAAACTGACCAAATTCTTTCTGTACAACGACATCAACCAGCAGAGCTAACCGAACAAAATGGATGAAAAATACATTTTTAGTATGAAACAAATTATCTGCGAAATCAGTTATAAGTAAACTGTGCTGCGGATATTCTATATCTCACTGCGCTGCCAAAACGCTCTCAAGTGCCCAAAGCACGGCGTCCTCAGCAGAGCGTCTGGCGTTTTCAGCAGGTTAAAAACGCTTTGGTGGACACACAGCCCAAAGCCTTTGCTATATTAAAAACAATAATTTAGCCTTATGTAGTAGGCAGTTTGGATCATGTTATTCTAACACACTGCAGAAATAGTATGACAGTATGCCATTTTACATTTGATTTTCATTTACTAGTTCTCAACACGGTCAGATAGTGAGAAAAAGCATGAGTGGAAAAAGCAGCCACTGATAAATAACCATGTGTCAGAGAATGTAGGACAACATGTGCCTTTCAAGAGTTTAAATGGTGACTAATCCTCCTCCAAACGCAGCTGCAGTGATCTGAATCTTGTGACTCCGCTCACACTTAAACCGGTGAAGAAATCCTTCACATCACACTGAGAATTCAGCATCGCCGCTATTCCGAACCCATTTAAGGCTATTCTGATAACGTTTTTTGTCCGAGTGAACTATTCTTCTAATTATCTGCACGCTCCCATATGAAACACGCAGCTTTATTAGTCAGATGCCTAAAAAAAGCAAAGCATTTGCATGATCTGCGGTCGCTACAGTTGGTTTTCCAAGTTGGGACAGACACTGGGCCTCACTGTGACGAGCGGGAGCAGGAATGTGTCGGAGCGCAGGGAGAAGCCCTCCTCTACCACATACACAGAAGATAACCGTAGGAATCAGAGAGAGCCTGCCTCCGAGGGCATTCGGCACAGTCGTCATTCTTCTGGCCCTCGTTAAACATCTCAGGACACTTACCTCACCAGTGACCAAATATTTTCCATTCTGCGAGAAAGCCAAGGCACTGAAGGTTTTCCTGAGCAACAAACACATGATTCGGATTTAATTCAGTTTCAATGTACAACACCATGCCACTGAAATAAATATAATACGCGTGTTGTTTACCTGGATGTATTAAATATGTGAGTCTGCTTGTTTTTCTTTGGGCTCAGGATGACAATAACACAACTGAAACACACAACATCGTGGCTGCGTTAGTTCACAGGTCTACTACTACTGTTCAAACGTTTATTCTGCTCAACAGGGCTGCATTTACTTGATTAAAACACAGTAATATTGTGAAATTATCAATATGTAATTAAAGTATCATTCAATTCATTTCTTTGATGTCTTTAGTGTCACTTGATGAAATCATTCTGATATGATGATTTAGTGCTCAGTGCTTACAACATTATCAATTACTAAAAATGTTGTGGAAACAGGGATGCGTTTTTTTCAGGAATCTTGAATGAATAGAAAGTTCAAAAACAGCATTTATTTAAAATAAAAAAAATTTTATCATTATAAAATGTCTTTACTATCATCTTTCATCATTTTAAATGAGTAGTTCACTTTAAAAAAAAACTTGCTGATAATTTACTCACCCCCCTGTCATCCAAGATGTCCATGTCTTTCTTTCTTCAGTCGAAAAGAAATTAAGGTTTTTGATGAAAACTTTCCAGGATTTTCTCAATATAATGGACTTCAATGGGAACCAAACGGTTCAAGGTCCAAAAGACAGTTTCAGTGCAAAAGAGCGACAGCAGACGATGAATAAGGGTCTTATCTAGGACCCTTTGAGTCATGACTCGAAAAAGATTTGTTCATTTTGATGAACGATTTCAAACAGGAGAGTCACGAACGCGCGTCACAGAACAGAGCAAGGCGAGCATTTGAGCTTATAAAACTTAAACTTTGTTATTTATTTATTAAATGAGTGATCGTTTCGCTTGATAAGACCCTTATTCATCGTCTGGAATCGTTTAAAGCCCTTTGAACAGTGCACTGAAACTGTCTTTTGGACCTTGAGCCGTTTGGTTCCCATTGAAGTCCATTATATGGAAAACCAGCATATATCAACAACAATTTATTTTCGACTGAAGAAAGAAAGACATGGACATCTTGGATGACATGGGGGTGAGTAAATTATCAGCAAATTTTTTTTTTTAAAGTGAACTACTCCTTTAATGTGTCCATGCTAAACAAAACTATTCATTTATTTTACACTAGTTTAAGTTTCTCTCTTGTTCCCACCGGCATCCAAGCAGAATAACCACAAGTTGCACGAAAGTTTAAAGTTCACTTAACATCAAAAATGGTCATTTACTCCTGTTGACCCAACTATTGCTGCACTTTTTAAAAAAAGGTTGCAGGCTTTTCCATATCAATGAAAGTGAATAAGGACTGGAGCGGTCAAGCTCAAAACATAAAAAAAGGACAATAAAAGTCATCAATACAACTCTATATTTCAAGTCTTCAGACATCATAAGAAAACATTATGCAACAAACTAAGATTTAAGGAGATGGTTCACCCAAAAATTAAAGGTCCCGTTCTTTGCAATTCCAATTTTCAAGCATTAGCTAGTGTGTAATGTTGCTGTTAGAGCATAAATAATACCGGTCAAATTATAAAGCTCAAAGTTCAATGACTAGCGAGATATTTTATTTAACAGAAGTGCCCTTTCAAAGCCTACAGCGAACGTCCGGTTTGGATCCCTCTACTTCCTTTTTTAATGACGTAATTAGAACGTTTTTTGACTAATCTCCGCCCACAGGAATACCTATAAAACATATATTACAAATCAAAACTCGTGCACACGTGTAACTGAGGTAGGAATAAATAATGGACTTATTTTAAAAATTCAACACCACCATCGTTAATTCGACAGACGGAAAAAAAACGTATAGCACAAGTTTTTATAACAGTTTGTAACATTTAACATTACAATTTAACCAATTAAAAGTATGACAACTACTAATTAAATAAACAGCTTAACACTGTGAAACATCCTGCAAAAGTTGTGTTGGAACAGGTTCTAATCGATTCTCTTCATCTATATTCTCCAGGTCTGATTCAGGCTCAAATTGATATGGTAATATTTTTACAAAAACAATCAGTGCATGCATCTCCGATTTATGGTACATCCTAGGTGTATATGACATTATTCTTTCAGCCGAGCACAATCAGAGTTATATGAAACCATATCCGTGCTCTTCCAAGCTTTATAATGGGAGTGAATGTTACCTGAGATTTTGAAGTCCAAAAAAGCCCATTATGAAATTAATGCATATGATTCCAGGGTGTTAATAAAGACCTTCTGAAGTGAAGAGTTGTAAGGATTACTATGATGGATGCTGTGCTTTTTTTTTTGGACTTAAAAATCTGTTATTCACTCCCATTATAAAGCTTGGAAGAGCTAGGATACCTTTTTAATATAACTCCAACTGTGTTTGGCTGATAGAAGAAAGTCACGTAGGCTACACCTATGACGACTTGAGGGCGAGTAAATGATGGGATAATTTTCACTTTTGGGTGAACTTCTTAAGTCGTTATAAGTTAGGAAACGGACACAAGTTGACTCGTATAGCACCAAACGCCATTGACTCGTGAAGAACCATCATTGATGACACCACATTTTGATATCAAATGTGGTGTCATCAATGATGGTTCTTCATATCAAATATCTTTGACAGCTACAGCAAATTTCGGTTTGTTGCCAACACACAAAGCCATGTCCTCAGAAGAGACACCCAACACACGAAAAATATGGATTAACGTTACTTTGGGCCTGTCAGTTTTGAGATTGACAGCTCCAGTCATAATAATTCACTTCCATTACAAGGAAAAAGGCAGTCAGGACATTTTTTAAAAATTTTTTTCAAATTTTAACTTTTTGTTTTACAAAATAAGACCAAAAGAAAGTGTGTGAGTGAATGGCAGTCTTTGTTTTTGAGTGAATTATAATGTGGACTTCAACACAGAAAACACGTATAGAGCCAGTCGTGACTTTACCCAGCAGGATAGGCCACTAAGCCCGTGTTGTGGTCGCAGGTTAAAGCACTGCTGCTGGAGGCACTGATGCCCAGGACCTTCTCCAGGACCACCTGCAAACACAACACAACTTTATCAAACCTTTCACACATCCAACACATCTCATACATGCTGGTCAGTGAAATGCGATAAACAGGGTGTGCAACGTACAATTGTATATGAACGACACAACAACTAACTTATAACAAACTTCATGAAGATGAATGTGAAAACAGGAAGAGTGGTTGAGTTTTGTGGCCTGTGAGTCGTGTTGTTCATACCCGGTTATGAATGTCTCGTCTGTTGCTCTGTCGAGTTTTCCTCCTCATGTTCGCTGGGATTGAAACGCCGTTATTGCCTTTCCTTGCTCGAGAGGTCAAACTACTTGCGTTTAGACACGCTCCATCCGCCATAGCGCAACAGTCTTCTTTAATAAAACGGGTGAATAAATAACGTTAACTTCAGCCACACTCTGATGTCACATATTCGTTTGCAACTGAAACGCGTTAAATGCTGTGCAGTGATAACAAACGCGAAAGCTCGGATATTTTATACTCGGTAAAATACTGATTGTGGATTAAAAGTTTTCGTTTATAAAATTCGATGAAATGACTTCTATTTGTTTATCGGTTGAAAACGAAACTTCGAAAATGTACAAACAGCTGTAAAAGCGTTGAAGTCCATGTAATGTGATCTGAGACTGGCCGTTTCAAACATACATCGTGTTCTGTGATTGGATGAATCGCGCACGGGAGGCGGGATCATTCGTGTTGCTCACTCACTATTGGTCGGTTTATGTATGGGTTTGGCCAGACGTCTCAACTTATTATTATCAATGCAAAAGTTGTGATCATAAATCCATCACGGATCGTTTTTGAACACAAAATCATTAATCATAAACATAATGAAAGCAAGAATCATTTATAGTTTTTCCAAATTACCGTTACATAAAAATTAAGGAAGACACACTTTACATTACATGATGATGAAAGAGTTTATTTTTATTTTATTATTATGTAAACTAGGGCACAAATAGATTTTTTTTGGATGCTAGATATATTTGGATTGAATGATTCTTTTGACTCAAAGCTCTCACCAAAAAAAAAAAAAAAAAAAAATCGTAAAATTCATTAGTAGTTATTAGCATAAAAAACCCGCATCTTTCTGACGATCATTGTTTATTCTTACGAAATAACATAAATAATAATAGTATGAATCTATTATTATAAAATAATATTATTATTATTATTAACAATAATTATCTTTATTTAATAAACAAACATCAATAATAATAATTATTATTAGCATTGCTGTTGTAATCATTATTGAACAAATAATAATAAGTATTAAAATAATTGATTATAAATCATTGGTAACAGCAATGGTAATAATGTTCTTTATTAACTTAATAATAATAAAAAAGAAATTAAAAAAATATTAACTTAATAATAATAATTTTTTTATTGATTTAATCATTCATTAAGTCTATATTATAATTACATTTATAATCATTAATTATAATAAGTATTGTTACTGTTATTTCTTTAAATAATGATCAATTATATAATAATCATAATAATTATTATTATTATTATTATTATTGTTGCTGTAATTATAATTTAGAAAATAAATAATACCATCCTATATTCATAAACAGCATTCATAATTAGTAATCATTCTAATTATAATTATTGTTATTTCTATCAATAGTTAAGTAAATAATAACAAATTACCAAAAATAATAATACTATTATTATGTATTACAGTAATAACAATAATCATTTTATTTATTAAGTAATTCCTTCATTTATTCATCCATTCATTCAAAGAGAAACTCACCCGTATAAGAAATATTCAGAAATATTAACAATTATTAAGAATGTATTAGTATAAACACGAATTATATATTTTTGTATTATTATATCTGTCATTTAACAAATACATAATATTTAAATTAATAATAATAAATATTTTAATTAATTCCTTCATTTAATGAATTCTTTTTTAACCGAAGAGAAAATCACCCGTATAATAAATGTTCCTGTTTAAATCAGATTTACACGTGAAACTCAAAAAATTTGAATATTGTGCAAAAGTTCATTTATTTCAGTAGTTCAACTTAAAAAGTGAAACTAATATATCACATACACTCATTACATGCAAAGTGAGCCATTTCAAGCCTTTATTTGTTATAATTTTGATGATTATGCCTTACAGCTTATGAACACCATATCCAAAGTCTCAGAAAATTAGAATATAACATAAAATCAATAAAAAAAAAGGATTTTAAATACAGAAATGTCGGCCCTCTGAAAAGTCTAATCATGTCCTGAGTGCTTGTTTCGAGTCTCAGGCTGAATGCGATCAGAGCTGTTGGATGCTTCAGCTCTTCTGCATGTCCCTCATCTCTCTCTTGGCAAAGCCCCATAGATTCTAACATGGGGTTCAGGTCAGGAGAGTTTGCTGGCCAATCAAGCACAGGAATCCCATGGTCATTGAACCAGGTTTTGGTACTTTTGGCTCCATAAAGCTTGTCTGTGGTAGACGTCTGCGTTGACTCTGACCTCAATAAAGCCCGGAGGACCAACACCAGCCGATGACATGGCTCCCCAAAAACCAACACGGACTGTGCTCTTATCTGAAAAGAGGACTGTATAGTGAAAGGGGGAGTGGCTTGACTGTGTGTTTAAAGCCGTGATTCTCCCGGGTGGGATCAAGGATTTAATCACAATGAGGAACGCCACGGAGTCTGAATCCGAGTACGTGCTGGACTACGAGTACTACTATGATTACGTGGACCCGGTCTTTGTGAACGCCACTGCGTTGAAGTACAACAGATGTGAGCTCCTTTAACTCTTCTGGATCACAGGTCAGCCGACGGGACGTCTAACTCGTTCTCTCTCTAGATTCAGTTGTGCTGATATTCTGGGTCATCCTAGCTGCGTTCATCGGCTGCTTCTTCTTGATTCTGTCTCTTATATCACACACAGGGCAACTACCAAGGTAAGAATGAAAAAGCTCATTTCACTGTATAAATATTTGTATTATATTGATCACCCTGTGGTCATTTTAGATATATTTGTTCATGGTTTCTAACTGAATTTAATTCTCCTACTGCTGAATGTTGAATGTAGACGTACTCCGCTAATTGATTACAGCCTTTAAAGCTTAACAGAAGACCAACAAATATATTACGAAGTGAATATTATTATATTTGTGTTTGTTTATAGGGGTCCTCGTGTCAAAAAATCAGGCTTGCCGTTGATGAAAAGCTATGGATGTCCTCAATAAGAAGCAACTTCATGAAGAAACACACACTGTAGAAAAAAAATCTGACATTAAACCATGATATCCTGATCAATGTGTCCATCTCATACTGTATACCATTTAGATTTGGTGCTGAAAAATCGGATGTACATAATATTTCTGAATTTTAACACTTATTACGTACAGGATTTACTAAAAAGTGACTACAAATATATTAAAAAAATGATATATTAACATGTGATCATGTCAATAAATGACTGACAGTTTTAATATTTGAGCTGGTAATCTCAAAACCATGGAAGCTCGTTTCCGTCACAGAAAATAAAAAGGAGATTGCGACTTTTTATCCACCAATTTGGACTTTTTTTTCCTCGTAATTGATATGATCTTGCCATTCAGAGACATAAAGTCGCAATTCTGAGATATAAATTTATAAGTGCGAGATATAAACTCGCCATTCTGAGAAATAAAGTCAGAAATGTGAGATATAAACTTGAAATTGCAAGAAAAGGTGAGAATTAAACTTGCAATTGTGAGAAATAATAGTGGCTATTTTTTTAGAAATAAAGTCGCAATTCTGAGACATAAAGTCAGAAATGCGAGATATAAACTAGCCTTACTGAAAAATAGTCACAATTGTGATTTATACACAATTGTGTATAAATCACAATTGTGAATTTTGGACTGTCTAGTTCCAAAGTGTACGACCTCTTTTGGTCAGTCTGCTTTCTTGGTAAAGGGGCCAAAACTCTGGAATGCTTTACCCAATAATTTACATTTTTTTTCCTTGTTATTGTATTTTATTTCTATTTTTAAAAGCCTCCCGTGGACAGGTGTTGAAAATTAGCATGTATGCTATAATCACTTAAAACAAATGCATATGGTTTCGTCCAATGTAATTGTATCCATGTCAAATAAAGATATAAATAAAATAAATAAATAAATAAAGTCTGAATGGTGAGATAATACGGAAGCGTATTGCACTCACAAACAAAATCAACGTTGTTTTTCCGAATTAACAAGTTAATTATCTCAGAATTACGAGATAATCATTTTTTTCACTCTGTTTTTATGAATGAATAGTTACTCATAGTATTTGAGATAATCAAGTCATAGATTCAGAAAACAGAGCAAAAAACTTATTTTCATGAAAAACTCTCTCATAATTCTGAGGTAATTAACTCGTTAATTCAGAAAAACAGAGAAAAACTTACAGTGGGGCCAAAAAGTATACATTTTGCACCAAAAACGTTGAATTTGAATTGAAACTTTGAAGTGAGAGACAAACTCGCTGTATTTATCCATTGGTGGCAGAAACGAGCTTCCATACAAAACGGTCAAATATTGGGTGGGGTTTTTGGCCGTACCAAAAAAAAAAAAATGTAAATGCAATCATACTGAAATCATTAATAGGCAAAAAAACAAACACAAAACAAAAGTTCTGTTCATCTTTTTTATTTTAAATGTATAAAATTTCAAAAAGATCCACCAAACATCTTCTATTACCAGTGTCAGGGGTCGAGCGCAGACAGGATCTCTCTGCACATGAGCAGTGTGTGAGACGTGGCCGTCCTGGAGCGCATCAGCCTGGCGTGGGTCAGCAGGAGGTCAGGTGACCGAGCGCCGCTCCACAGCTCATAGATGTACAGGGACAGCAGTCTCAGGCCGCTTTCTGACAACAACACAAGCAAACAAACAATGTTTCAGTGGAGAAACATATGCCACAGTGATCATAGATCATTTTGCCCATTCATCATCTAAACACATTCTTCAATAAAAGAGCCATAAACCAAACTATCCATCCATCCATCAGAGGAATAGCACACGTGACCATCTTTGAGTCTCTTAAACTGAGTTTACCTCTAATATCATTACAGTGAGTGAACGAAACTCATCACTTGAAGAACTGCATGTGACGGAAACAACTGTACCGTACAAAAATATTCACTTAGTAATTGATTACAAATATCTACACTGCCGTTTCAAAGTTTGGCGATTTTTAATGTTTTTAAAAGACGTGTCTTCTGCTCAAGGAGGCTGCATCTACTTGATTAAAAATACAAACAAAAACAGTATTATTGTGAAATATGATTACAATTTAAAAGAGTTATTTTCTATTTTAATGTATTTAACAAGAATTAATTCCTGTGATCAAAGCTGTATTTTCAGCATCATTACTCCAGTCTTCAGTGTCACATGATCCTTCAGAAATCACTCTAATATGATGATTTGATGCTCAAGAAACATTTCTGATTATTATCAATGTTGAAAACAATTATATGCGGCACTGCATTGCGACTTGTGCATGATAGGCCCCTGAGAGTTTGTTGGAGGCGGACCAACACCCCCGGAAAATGTCATTCTCAGTCCACTTTTTTTTCCACCAAGGTTCGGATGGCACTCATTCAAATGATCCGCACGAACACAGTTGTGTGAACACGCTAAATCTGAGGCCTCAGTGCTAAAACTCTGGGATGGGATGGACTGCTGTGGCTGTAGCCTTACCTTTCTTGGCACCATCCTCTGTGTTCGCAGGCAAGCAGGTTCGTAACACCGTCTGGTGGATGACGTCGGGTAACCCACCGCGCGCCTCGAGCAAATGAACCATGACTGTAGAGAACAGCTGAAGGGTGTCCATTGCTGAGCCACGCTCTTGCGCTGTGTGGTGATATAACCTTAGAAAGTCCTTTCTGGTGATTTCATCAGACAGAACAGTGTCCACCATAGCAGAGCGCGGCAGAATGACGCTATTCACCCATTTTAAAAGAGCTGAGGTGCTGCTGTCATCATACAGGCTCTCGGACAATGTCTTCAGGGCCCATTTGAGAATTAAACATGCAGTTGCGACGTTTAGGTTGCTTGAATCAGGATTGTCTACGGGTTCAGGTTTGGGTTCCCAATGTGTGAGGATGTTTCTAAGAAGTGGTTTACACTCATCCAGCAGAGCCCGCTCCAGTTTTTCCGCTTGTCCGTCTACGGTTTCTGTCTGTTTTTCCATCTGAAATTGAGCGTGCTTTGCTGAGTGGCATTTTCCTTGCCCTTTCTCTCTTCCAGAGCCTGAATAAACACATGAAATGTTTAGTTAGGAACAAGAATGTGTCAAAACATGAGATCTGTGTGTCTAACATTCATCTAGTTTCCACGAGGCCAAGGACTGTCCGTGTTCACTGCCGTTCAAAAGTCTGGGGTTGGTCAATTGTTTTTGTAAGAAGTCTTTTAAGCTCACCAAGGCTACATTTATTTAACTAATAATACAGTAAAAACTGTAATAATGGGCGATATTATTAACTTTTTTTAGTTTTACTTATTCCTGTGATCAAAACTTTCATCATCATTACTCCAGTCTTCAGTGTCACATGATCCTTCAGAAATCACTCTATGATGATTTGATGCTCAAGAAACATCTTTGAAACATAATGAATGCATTTATCGTCACTTTTGATCAATTTATTATGAACTTCCTGCAGAAAAATATTTGTTTCTTTCAGAAAACCCAAATATTTGAGCGGTAGTGTCTCTGCCTGCATCTTGAGAGATAAAGGAATAAAAGAAACATGATTGTTAAAGTCCTCCTGTAGTCAGAAATTGTAGCCTTAAATCTCATCTTTGATCACAAAAATGACATATTGAAAGTTTTTTCCTTGAAAATAAATGTTGTCATGCCTTAAGTATCTTGAATGTAACCCGACACCCTTGCCTCATTTAATATACACGGTTCTATGAATATGTAAATGAGCCTCCACTCACTCACTCAGCTCAGAGATCCACTCGTTAACGATCACACGTTGATCTGATTGGTTACAAGGTAGTTTGTGACGTCAGAAACACCAGTGATTTCAAACCGTGTTTTTGGAAGAGGAAATATTTTAAGGAGAAAATACTCAGCAATGCTGTCGACTCATGAATTTACACATGGTTTGTCTTAAACCATATTAAAAACAAACACCACATGTAAACAACATTAAAGGGATAGTTCACCCAAAAATGAAAATTCTGTCAGTATTTACTCACCCTCATGTTGTTTCAACCCCGTAAGACCTTCGTTCATCTTCGGAACACAAATTAAGATATTTAAGATATTAAGATCGCTCCTGCATACAGTCCATAGGCTTCTTGAGGGAATGACTTGCTGGCATCGAAAAGTCATTAAAGGACATCGTTAAAATTGTCCAAGTGACTTCAGTGGCTCAATTTTAACTTTATCAAACGACGAGAACACTTTTTGTGCACAAAAACAAACAAAAATAACGACTTTATTTCAACTATTCACTTCCTTCTCCATGGGCCTGTAGTCAGTTACCATAGTGTGATAGCGTAAAGCTACGTCACACGTAGGCTCACTATTGGCCGACGCTGGTCATGTGTGTGTGATGCGTGTGACGTACAATAACAGAAGCTTACGCTATTAAACTAGTAACCTGACTCGAGGCAGAGGGAGAAATAAACGAATAGTTGAAATTAAATCGTTATTAGGGCCCAAGCCCTGAAAGGGCGAAGGCCCTATTGTTTTCCTTGGGATTATTTTTCTTTACTATTATTAGGGCCCAAGCCCTGAAAGGGCGAAGGCCCTATTGTTTTCCTTGGGATTATTTTTCTTTACTATTATTATTATAATTAGGGCCCAAGCCCTGAAAGGGCGAAGGCCCTATTGTTTTCCTAAGGATTATTTATTATTATTATTTTGTAACCTTTTGGGCATTTTTGGGGCCCTTAACGTGCTCGAAAACTCTTGAAACTTTGCACATGGGTCAGAACCCGCGGCCATCAGAGCCGGGCTGAAGCTGGTACCCGGGCGTGGCAGGGCGGCTCGTCAGCGCCCCCTGGAACGGGGTCCGAACACTTGGTCCATAACTCAAACACGTTTGTATATAATAATATGAAACTCGGTGCACATGTTGATCTCATAGTTTCATCTATACCTCGCGCTTTTACTTTTTACCCCAGCCCAACAGGAAGTCGGCTATTGAGGTTTGTTTGTAAAACGCTCGCAATGGAATGTTAAATACTCCTCCTAGAGCTTTGATCCAAATTCGACAAAACTCGGTCAGCATGAAGTCAAGACATTGAGGATGAAAGTTTGCGAGGGGATTTTTTATATCTCGAACGGTTTGGCCGTGGCGAGGAAACGAAATCATGGCGAGAAACGTGAAACAGGAAGTGTGTTATAACTTCAGCATACATTAACTGATCTTGATGAAACTTCAGCAGTGTGTTCGCTGTAAGAGACCGATCACATGGATGTGACTATTGTGAGTCAAAGTTATAGCGCCACCAACTGGCAGCAGGAAGTGTGTCACTTTCAAAATGCTTTGATATCACCCTTTTATTTTTACCCGATTTGCTTCAAACGTCATCTGTATAATGTAAACATACGGCAGATGTAGACCTGTGAATGGATTCTTGATATCTTTGAAACTGTTGCCGTGGCGACGCATCAAACGTTACCATTCTTTTAGGATGCTTTTGAGACCGTTAGCATGCTTGAAATTGCATGAAACTCGACAGACACATCACATTTATTAGCCAGTAGACACGTGCAAAGTTTCAGAAACGGGCGTGGTGAGGGCTCAGTAGCGCCACCTTTTGAAAAAAGTGGGGTTGTTAGTTTTATCTACAGTTACAAAAATCGGTATGTATATTGTACTCCTCGAGCCGGACAACTTTCTAATTGACACTCATTAGCTAGGACCCACAGAAAGTCAGATATGTTTGTTTGAATGTGGTCTTGCTCAATCTGAGCCTACATCTCTCTTTGCCTGTCTGTGTATGTGTGTGTGTTTGTAGGGGGAGGGGTCTTAACCATTTCACTCCTGTGTGTATGGCCTGCATAAAAAATAAATGCCTTAAGCCTGGTATTTTTTAAATAAGTTTTTTTATTTTTTATAAGTAAAGGCATATAACCAGTTTAATTGTAGTGCATTAATAGTTTTATATAATTAGTTTATTAATTAAATTAACTTGGTCCATAAACTTGATCTGAAAATTTGGTCCATAAATCAAACACACTTGCATGTAATAATATGACTTGAGTGTTAATCACATCATGTTTTCAGTTTGAATATAAAATATATAAATTATGTAAAAAAAATAAAGTTGATCCAGCTGGAGCGCAGGCTGAGAATAGCGCTGTCATGACTGGATCAGAGATCATCAGTCATGCCCTCTCATACCTTACGCGCACACCACGCCCACTTACATCAGATCACATCAACATGTCAGCCGGAGGGATACCGAGGGTCGCTTTCGGATTCAAGAATTTCTTACAACAAGATGGCAAAAGAACAGCGCTTTGCAAGACATGCAACGTTAAGATCGCGGACAGTCAGATGACAACCTCCAATTTCGTCCGTCATTTGAAGAGCCAGCCATTCTGCCCAGTAAGTGCTTGTCAATTTGTTAATGTTATCTGGTTAGCTCGTTCGTAGTTAGCTAGCTAATGTAAGTTAAAGGAGAACTCCGGCGCAAAATTACACATTGTTACCTAGTCAACCGTTATCTGAGATTTGTTTTCATGACTGCCGAATGTAAATAGCCTAGTTTTATCTATAAAAACAGTTTAGCCTATAAGTGACGTCCGACATTCTGCATATTGTGTTATTTTGTTAAGCCCCACTAAAGGCATAAAAAACTGTAAAGCACAATCAAGTTTTCACACTATATTCCAAGACTTCTAAAGTCATTCAATAGCTTAATGTGTGGTAAAATTAATATTTTAGTCTCTAAGTTAAAGTTAACGGAAAGTCATCTCGCCTCAGTCATTCTCCATGCATCAGCATTCACACAGCGTTGCGTTCGGTTGCGACAGTAACACGACGACACTCTCTTCAAGATCAATGTTCCCAATATTATACTTTATTTGTAGATAAGGCATAAAGGTCTATGATTTGCATAAAATGACTATCTTGCTGGAGTGGAGTTTATTGCCCTTTAGAATACACTAAGCATTAGTGCTGCACGATTAATTATATCGCAGTCGTAATAGCGATCTCAAACCTATGCAATTATATAACGCAAAATGCCGCGATTTTATATGAAATAAACAAAGTAGGGCTATTAGCGCAGCATCTCTTCTTTTTTGTCATCCTTTGACTAGTGTTACAAGATCCCCCTCTTATTGGTTCAAATGCCTTTTCGCATTTTGCACGACAAGAAGTGAAAAGCTGCCTGTGAGTGCCCTAGATTAGATGATACGCATAATGCGCATGCACTGACCGTGTGCCAGCCCAGAATAAACAGTTCTCTTTCGAGCTTGAACGAACAATAGCACACACAATTATGCAAAATGTGGTTTTGTCTAGTATCTTCATAACATAAGAAAAGTCTATGGATAAAGGTTGTGCTATGAGGCGCGTGTGAGATCCGCGTCTCGGCAACGGGTGCTCTTAAAGGGCCAGCAGCGAATAAAGCGTTCTTTCAGTAAAGTTAAAAGAACAAAGGGAAATTAGAAAAATTACTCACTGATCTTGAGTAAAGAACTTTTGTAGCTTTAATAAGGATTATTATATATATAATTTATGATTCAGGCAGCGCAGACTGTTTGATAACTTTATTCAATTTCTGTACCTGTTAAGACAGGAAGGGCACAGGTAAATATGTTTTTTATTATGGGTTTATGTGGGGATTGTTTGAAGTTCACTTAATTTAAAAGCTGTTATATATTTTTTTTAAGCCTAATAATTTTTTTAAAAGTTGATGGCTTTCAATTGATGGAATCACTGTAATGTTGGTTTGGTTGATGGTTTATTGATCATTATAGGTGTTATCAATCATTTATTGTTGTTGTTGTTTTTAGTTTGAGTTGAGAAATAAACATTAATCTGTGTGTGCATTTTACTTTAGAACCAAGCAAGTTGGACTCATGAAACCATTTTATTATATCGGAGTCGCAAATCGCAATTGCAATATTGGCTCAATAATGGCAATATGACATTTTCCCAAATCGTGCAGCCCTACTAAGCATAGATTATAGATACCATCCCTTCGCTATGTTCTTTTCAATGTGAAGCATTGCGTGCTGTGACTTGGTGTTGCTTCAAGTGCATCATTCTGCACACGGGATGCGCATGATTGCTTATAATACTTTGGGGAGACAAGGGGGCGTGGTCTAAGGGAATATCACTCGTGATGTTAAGTGATGTTACCCCGCCATCGCTGATACAACCTTTAGCAGTTATGTTTTTGCTTCTTGAGAGAGAGAGCAGTCGACCCTGCTACGCATCAGCCAATCAAAAAAAGAGAAGTGCTACTTAATAGCCAATCAGAAAAGGGCACTATTGTATCTGGGTAAAATTTAACGCAACAACCAATGAAAAAAAGCATATCCTGGAATTGTTCATATGATTCTGTTACAACATCTTCCGAAAGTTTCTTCACCCGTCCCACAGATGAAACTAATCACTGGAGCTCCGAACATCACTTGGAGCACGGAGTAAGTCATGATCTCCTGTTTTAATGTTACAACAAATTCACAACTTGTTTGACAAAAACTATGACAACTTGACTGATGTAAGATGAATCTTTCCCGTAGCGTAAGCTAGCTTACGCAATGCTCGTTCCCTCATCTAGAGAGAACCGAGGTTACGTTAGGTAATCGATTCGTTTCCCATTTAATTAGTATCAGTCTGTAACTTAGACAACAGTTTTACAGCCTGTTCACTGACAACACCTGCTCAGAACAAGTAGTCTAGGCCTAGTCATCTTATTACACGAATCACGATGACTGACATATTGTCACATTATAAACATCTCTCTCTCCAAATAGGCTTAATAATTTTATTAGCACTAGATAAATTAAAGTGTATTGCATAGTCGATTTTATAGGTCACTTTTAAAATCATGTCATATTTTTATAATTATATCCTGGCCAAGGATGCATTAATTATTGCTTCTGTCTTTCAAAGATGTCAGGAAAAAAACAATTATAAAAAAGCTCATTCACCCTGAGAGGAAAGCCCCCTAAAAAGGCCAGTTTAGAGGAATTTGCTGATCTTTTTGCAAAAAAAAAAAAAAAAAAAAAAAACCCACAAAAATCGTAGATTAATTTGTAAAATATATAATATATATATTATATATATATATATATACATACATACTGTATATTCAATGTAAAAAAATAAAATGGAAATTCAAATACAGACTGATATATGTAATGCAAATGTAAAAATATAATGGAAATGCAAATTGTTGGATAATTATAAACATGGTATTTTGCTTATTTATGCATTCAGTGCAGTGCAGAAAATGATAAGGTCTAAATGTAACTGGCCCCTCTAACAGTACAACTGGCCCCAGCTTGCCCCCCAGTTGAAATGGTCTAGAACCGCCACTGTGTGTGTGAGAGAAGAGAGAGAGAGAGAGAGAGAGAGAGAGAGAGAGAGAGAGAGAGAGAGAGAGGAGAAATGTAACAAAGTTTAATATTGTTTGTAAACTGTGTTTGAGAGAGAGGAAGGTGTTCAGAGAGTCTGTAGGATGTTAAGCTGTTATTTGTTTTATGGACTCAATGTTGAAAATTTAAAACATTTCAAACACACTGTTGGCAGAAGTGAAAAATAAATAATTTTATGAAGTTACAATTTTGTTTGATTCCATGGTGTATTTTACTGAACATGAGTATTTACAATGCAAATTATTGTAATTTACTGGCAAATACTTATCTTGTCTTTTCATTTTATTTAAGATCAGATTCTGCATGTAAAATTAAAATAATAAGGTGACTTGACTTGCACTTGACTTAACCTACTACAAGACTTGACTTGACTTGACATAGCCTGTGACTTGACTTGACTGTCCCCCCCCCCCCCAAAAAAATACTTGGGACTTACTTGAGACTTGACGGTTAAGACTTGAGACTTACTTGAGACTTGCGTGACCTGCGCCCATCTCTGCTCTAAGTTTTAAGACAGTTCAAATGGAAGTTGGGAATTATGTGTTGTTTGAATAAATCTCCTAGGAGAAATACATCAAATTACAACGCATGTGTTTACCAATCACCACCATACTCGGTGTGCATGAAGTCAAGACATTGAGGATGCTCAATTCCGGACGGATTTTTGATATCTCGAACGGTTTGGCCGTGGCGAGGAAAATAATTTTATGACTAAAAAGGACACATAAAATGTGTTAACTTTGCTCGTTTTACCTACAGTTACAAAACATGCCACGTATATTGTTCTTGTCAAGCCGATCAACTTTCTAATTAACAGTAAGAAGCTCAGACCAAAGAAAGTCAGATATTGCAGTTTGGATGTGTATCTTGTCTCTATCAGTGTCTGTATGGGGAAGAGGGAGGGGGGGGGGTTGCTGGTGTCTGCGTTTATGTGTGTGTGTGTGTGTGTGTGTGTGGCTGACTGTAGATTTTTTCTGCAAGTCCTTATCTTTTTGCATAACAATTTTGTATTTTTTTAAATGACAAAATATGCATATAACCCTAATCTTTTTAAATGTATAGTTTGCTTTAAATAAAAGTAAGATAAATTGGTAAACTACAAATTGGTAATTGAAGCTGAATGAATTTAAAATTAATGTGCTATATTCAATACATTTGCTTTCCTTAATATTGTAAAACACTAACCTCATTTATATGGTGTGTGTGTGTGTGTTTGTATGTATATATATTTTGCAAAGCCCTCACTGATGCAAGCTCTTCTGCACACTTCTCTTCGACAGTCAATGCGGAGGTTAAGTTTTTGCACGTCGTGCAGAATAACCCTCTATATATATATATATATATATATATATATATATATATATATATATATATATATACTTAAAAAAGCGGGGTTAAGTTTTTGCACGTCGTGCAGAATAACACTAAAGGCACCATATATATACTTAAAAGTGGGGTTGTTAGTTTTATCTACAGTTACAAAAATCGGTATATACATTGTACTCCTCAAGCCGTACAACTTTCTAATACATAGTCATTAGCTCGGACCAAGAGGAAGTCAGATATTTTGGTCTGAATATGGTGAGCCTCTCTCTGAGCCTACGTCCCTGTATGGCAAGCCCTTTTAACATTTAAAAGCTAAGTTTGCCTGTCCGGAATTAACATTGTAGATATCAACAAAGTCTTTCTGTCTAGTCGTTACACTTTGGATAGTTTGTATTATCATTTAAGATATCTGTAACATAATTGTGACTAGTCGAAATGACAGAGTATGGCAAGCCGTTTTAACATTTAATCATGAAAGGGCCAAAGCCTTCGGCACCGCCACCCGGGTGCCTTTAGGTAACTAAAGGAACCGGGGTTGCGGTGCCTCCGGCTTGGGCCCGCCATCGCTGCTCGCAGCTATATTTTATTATTATTTTTACTACCTTTTGGGCACTTTTGGGGCCCTTAACGTGCTCGAAAACTCTTGAAACTTTGCACACGGGTCAGAACCCGCGGCCATCAGAGCCGGGCTGAAGCTGGTACCCGGGCGTGGCAGGGGGCTCGTCAGCGCCCCCTGGAACGGGGTCCGAACACTCGGTCCATAACTCAAACACGCTTGCATGTAATAATATGAAACTCGGTACGCATGTTGATCTCATCGTTTCATCTATACCTCGCGCTCTTACTTTTTACCCCAGCCCAACAGGAAGTCGGCTATTGAGGTTTGTTTGTAAAACGCTCGCAATGGTATTTGAAATACTCCTCCTAGAGCTTTGATCCACATTCGACGAAACTCGGTCAGCGTGAAGTCAAGACATTGAGGATGAAAGTTTGCGAGGGGATTTTTGATATCTCGAACGGTTTGTCCGTGGCGAGGAAACGAAATCATGGCGAGAAACGTGAAACGGGAAGTGTGTTATAACCTCAGCATACATTAACTGATCTTGATGAAACTTCAGCAGTGTGTTCGCTGTAAGAGGACGATCACATGGATGTGACTATTGTGAGTCAAAGTTATAGCGCCACCAACTGGCAGCAGGAAGTGTGTCACTTTCAAAATGCTTTGATATCACCCTTTTATTTTTACCCGTTTTGCTTCAAACTTCATATGTATAATGTAAACATACGGCAGATGTAGACCTGTGAATGGATTCTTGATATCTTTGAAACTGTTGCCGTGGCGACGCATCAAACTTTACCCTTCTTTTAGGATGCTTTTAGGATGCTTTTGAGACCCTTAGCATGCTTCAAAATGCATGAAACTCGACAGACACATCACATTTATTAGCCAGTAGACATGTGCAAAGTTCAGAAACGGGCGGTGAGGGTCAGTAGCGCCACCTTTTGACAAAAGTGGGGTTGTTAGTTTTAACTAGAGTTACAAAAATTGGTATGTATATTGTACTCCTCGAGCCGGACAACTTTCTAATTGACACTTATTAGCTAGGACCCACAGAAACTCAGATATTTTTGTTTGAATATGGCCACTCTGAGCCTATTATGTCTCTGTGTTCTGTCTTGGGCTTGTCTGTGTGTTGTGTGTGAGTTGCAGGGGGAGGGGGCTTAACCATTCACTGCTGTGTGTATGACCTGCATAAAGAAAATACATTTCTCAAGCCTGGTATTTTTTAAATAAGTTTTTATTTTTATTTTTTATAAGTAAAGGCATATAACTAGTTTAATTGTAGTGCTTGACAATAGTTTTATATAATTAGTTTATTAATCAGATTAACTTGGTCAATAAACTTGGTCTGAAAATTTGGTCCATAAATCAAACACACTTGCATGTAATAATATGAAACTTGGTACACATATAGATCTCATCGTTTCATATATGCCTACTTCACACTCTTACTTTTTACCCCAGCCCAACAGGAAGTTGGCTATTTAGGGTTGTGTTTTAAAACACATGCAATGGAATTTAAATTATTGCTCCTAGAGCACTGAACCAAATTCGACAAAACTCGATCAGCGTGAAGTCAAGACATTAAGGATGAAAAAGGTGCCAAGGATTTTTTATATCTCGAACGGTTGGCCGTGGCGAGGAAACGAAATTATGGCGAGAAACATGAAACAGGATGTGTGTTATAACTTCAGCATACATTAACTGATCTTGATGAAACTTCAGCAGTGTTTTTCGCTGTAAGAGACCGATCACATGGATGTGACTATTGTGAGTCAAAGTTATAGCGCCACCAACTGGCAGCAGGAAGTGTGTCACTTTCAAAATGCTTTGAAACCACTCTCTTATTTTTAACCGATTGCTTCAAACTTCATCTGTATAATGTAAATACACGGCAGATGTAGACCTGTGAATGAATTTTGATATCTTTGATACTGTTGCCGTGGCAACGAATTCAAACTTTAACATTCTTTTTTGATGCTTTTGGACTCTTAGCATGCTTGAAATTGCTTGAAACTCAACAGATACATCACATTTATTAGCCAGTAGACATGTCAACTATGGCAAAAGATTAAAGTAATGTCAAAAAGTAAACACTAAAAGCCTCATATCTTCTTAAAAATGTAATTATACATCATTTGTTTCTAAATTAAATTATACAAATATTATAACTTCCCCAATTTTTCCTTTTTTTCATTTAAGAATTATGTTTACGTTCAAAAACAGCCAGAATTGTTGTAAAATTCATAAAAAAAATAATAATCTGAGTCATACGTAGTGCTATACTGCCCTCTTGTGTTCAATATCAGGTAGGCCTATTGTGTATATTCCCACCGGTTAATCAACGTGTGACTCCGCTGGGACTTGGGAGCTTTTAAATCGCTTACTTTAAAACCGAAAGTCAAAATACGGATGTCCGCACAGACATTAATGGTGTGGAGTAGAGCGAGCATTTTAAATAAATTCCTATTAAGTAGGATTGAACTAAACAGAAAGAATGTTCACTCTGTTCTGCTGGTTCCTCGCTGGTGGATCATATGATTACTTTGTCATAATCTTGAACAAAAATGCTATTATAAACCATATTAATAATAGATAATACACATTGCTCTTATTTTTTGAAAAATACATTCATGAAAAACAAGATAACAAAAATCATAAAAACATATAGCCATGGCTGCTATAAATGTTTGAAATGCATAGGACAGATGTTTAATGACGCAGCAACATATAATTGAAAGGCAATTAATAATCTGTCATTACGTCACTGCATTATGATTATTACGGCTCCAATACGGTGCAGCACAAAGCACTTATGTGCATCCCGAGCGGAGAATGATGTGCTTGAAGCCACATGAAGTTACAGCGCAGTGAGTCCGTATTGAAAAGTTCAAAGCACAAAGGAAATACATATATGAACAGTGTATTATAC
>NW_024121710.1:3250991-3426157 GCF_016745375.1 Pimephales promelas
CCGGTCACAGATCGTCTGAGGGTTATTAACAGAACAGTTATTGTAAGGGTTAGGGTTATCTCTGAAAATGGTAACATACTGTATTACATTAAAATTCAGAATTCAAACTCTTTAAACAGAATTATGGCAGAAAAGAACAGCATGACAACAGCTTTCTTTCTGCATGCGACTTTTGAGTCGGGCAAAGTGACAGAAGAATGGCAGTTTCTTTCAGTTGTTCCCCTCCTTTTGGCATAAGACGTTCACACAAGCACTGAGGTTTTTTCTTTCCGTACTCTGCTCAGCTTTAAGCCACTGCCCACAACACGCTGGCAATGAAAGCTACTAAGGGTGTCACAGAAATTAATTCACAATCTCGAACTTCGAATTAAAAAAAAAATGGAATCGTCGATCCAGCCACGCCCCCGCGTCACGTCCGTTCGGCTTGCCAATTGCAAAAAACACTTGTGTTGAAGTGCTGCAAGTGCATGGTCAACCTCCTCTAACTTAAAAGTCGACACCATTATGACCTAAAGTTTGCTAAGAGGAATTTCCTACTAACGTATTTGACTCTGGTCAAGCGTATCCATAGCAGACCGATGGAGTGGCCTCAGTCAGCAGCATGTCCAGTGCATTATGGGTGTTTTCCTACCTCTTAGGCAAAAGAGCCTTTTTCTCAGTTCTCTCTGGTAAGTTAGCACCAAATTTATTACTGAATAGGCAGACTAGTTTTACTGAAAGCTCATTTTGCCAATGACAAAGTAACCCAGTAAAGTAGTTGCGCATTACAAAAATATGCATTTGTAATTAAATAAAGGCTCACTGACCGGTCTCAATAGGAGAGAAGGCTAGACACAAGACCTCCGAATCATGAGCCTCGATTTTCAGCAGTTCGTCCATAAACTGCAAGCCGAAGATCCTGAAGAAGAGACCATTGCTTCAGCATATATACATATAGATGTAGGATTTGGGTCTCTGCACAGACGCCTCATTCCCCTCACCTCAGGTTCCCACTGCGGTCTCCAGCTGCCAAATGCTGTCCATCTGGGCTGATTCCCATCACCCTGATCCCAGATTTACCATCCTGGCCTCCTCCCTCAGCTTTCTCAGCCTCAGCTTTGAGGTACTGCGTGTCATCATCCACATATACTATCCTTACGATGTCCTGGAACATGTTCACAAACAATAAACCAATGAACTCAAGACGACACCGGCAAACCATTCTGTCAACGTTTACTCTTTGTTCCTCCATATGAATCAAGTGGATTAATCCAAGTCCTCTGAAGAGACAATTTATATGATGAAGGCCTTATTAACCCCCTGGAATCGTATGCATTACTTTTAAATCTCAGGTAATATTCACTCCGATTTTAAAGCTTGGAAGAGCCAGGATATTTTTGAATATAACTGTGTTCAGTTGAAAGAAGAAAGTCCTTTTGAAAGCGTAGGATGGCTTGAGGGTGAGTAAATCATGGGATAGTTTTCATTTTTAGGTGAACAAACCCTTTAAGGATACTCAACCCAAGGCATCAAACTGACGTCAAAGGAGGAACGCCATTCCAGAGCGGAAGGACATTTTCAGATTTTGATTAAAGACAGAAAAAAAAAATAGTTTGTGTATTAACTTGCATTAATTGTTCACCACAAGACTAATAATATGAGCTAACAAAGTAAATAGGGTCAGTTTTGACTTTAATATCTTAATTTGTGTTTGAAAGATGAACAAAAAGTCTTTTGGGAGGACATGAGGGTGGGTAACTGATGACTAAGACTGTGAACATAATGTCATGAACCCTAAGTATTGCATTTGTTCAAGCAATATTATTAGTTTTGGTAAAAGAGGCGCATTAGTAAAACTAAGCGCATTACCGGTGTTCTGTCGATTTTTGCTGCCTTGTCGAAAAATGCTACCGTAGTGCGAATTGATCACAGAATGCCGATTAAAGTCGTATGAAATACAATTCTAATACAATTCTAAGTTATGAGTAGCTACTGTATACTGTAGACTACTGTTTTTATTTTTAAAACGGTGTGAAAAGTAAAAATTATCATAAAATATTCATCTTTGACTTGTCAAAGTACACCTTTTCTTCTAGTAACTGAAACTTTCAGTTATTCCTTTTCAGCTGTCTGACCGTACAAATATTCATATGGTAGTAAGCATTTTTTAAAGGGAAATTATACATTATAACAGGAAAATGTACCTTTTGTAAAAAAAAAAAAAAAAAAAAAAAAACTGTGAGTCTGCACATGCGCATAACCGGTAAGTAGGAAATCACGATGGGTAGCATGAATTGTCAGAACACCGGCAATCACACTCCGAAATTCAGGCACTGATTAAACATGTATTCTATTTTACAGATATTTGTGAAACCAATTTCCATGACTTTTCCAAAAACTTTCTGGGTTTATTTATTTTCCCCAAACCATACGAACCCATAACAAATAAATAAAAAGACGAATTATGAAAATATTTGTGAAAACTGTGATGTCCCGCGGCCGCCCCGGTGGAGTCTAACAGTAGTGCGTGTACGTAATAATCTTAGTCATTCAATTTTTAAATCACGTCTTAAAACTTTTTTTTTTTTTTTTAGATTAGCCTATACTGATTGATTTTAGTAATGTTACTGGGAAAATTGATTTTACAAAATCACTTCTTTTCCGTTTTTGTATAATTATGCATTTTAGTTTAGTTTATAATGACGTGGACTAGGGCTGGGCGATATGGCCAAAAAATCATATCTCGATATTTTTTGGTCAAATGGCGATATACGATATATATCTCGGTACTTTCTATGTTTTCTAATCTTTATATTTAAAAAAAAAAATAAATAAATAAATAAATAAATAAATATATATATATATATATATATATATTCACATTCGGCCCAATGATATCCTACAAACAATGTTGATATTGAAGGATATGGAAACAAATATAATATAGGCTATGCAATATATTATGTACAAAAAGCTTTTGTTTTTATATTGACTAAAAGCTAAACTAAAAATGAAAATAAAAACAAAAACAAAAGCACAAACTAATTATATTAGCCTGCATTTGATTACCCCATTATAATCACTTTCACTTTCATTAAACATATATACTTGTATGTTTAAAATTCCACATATGGCACATTTATTTTCTCCAACAACAAATATTTTAGCAATATGTTTGTTTTAGTCAGAATTATTGCGTACTACGTAGTACTATTCACGCGCATGCGCGTGCCGGCGCTCGTTCAAGGAAGCATGAATTTTAGCGGAGATTCACTTGCAGAAGCTCGTCCTCTTCTGACATGGACATATTTGTTGTGAAATGGACATATTTGCTTTACTTTCTAACATTTACAGATGGAGAATATACCTGTGAAATGTAAGTTGAGCACTGAGGAAAGCACCACATCTCAAACGCATTAAACAGCGCAAGTATATCTGTCAGTCAGCAACAGTGTCTGTCAGAGCATTTGACAGGGCGGCAAGCTGCCTTAAACTTGTTAACTATATCAAAGTGATTTTGACGCAATTAATATAAGCTTGTGTCATGTTTAGGACAAATTGTACTACGTAGCCTAGCTACTTTCACTGCAGCAGCTCACACTGCAACCTCCGCTATTTTTCAGATGTGCTCATATCAAACTACTGTATCGATATAAACGGTATTGCCTCATTCCATATCGTTTCAAAAAACATAACGATAGATCGTACATACTCGATATATCGCCCAGCCCTAACGTGGACAGCTCCTTTTGATTAAAAGAGCAGCTTTAACCCCTACTGCTAATTTCCAGCTGTAGTCCCCGGGCAGTTGTCAATAGGCATACATCAATATAATATATTACAATTATATTTAGAGCAGGACTTATCAAGAGGGGACAGACATACTAAACATGAGGCCATATTGAAGCACATACTGGACATAACATTGAGGCAGGCAGCATGATCATGTCACATCAAATACACAACACATCTGTCAAATTAATGTGTGCAGCTGTAATTGTCAGACAGCCAGTTTTTAAAGTGTATAGTATAGGTGGAATACGCATGTTTATCTTTATAATATATTTTATTATTGTAAGGTGTCCGTGAGTGTCTTGAAAGGCGAAATAAAACGAATTATCATCATCACCTGGCTGTAGAGGTTGTGTCGAAGGCCGAGAGCCGAGCCGTGACTCTGCGGCGACTCACTTTTCCACAGGCGGATGGTGTTATCGGATGAACAGGTGAGGAAGGATCCGGGCGACAGACATGCTGATGAATCTTCAAGATCAGGGTAGGTCTGCAGAGGATATTATGCATTCATAAACTGGCCTTGTTCTGATAATCTAAACATGAGCTGGTCTGAGATACGCACCTCCACACTCCACACACACCCGCTGTGGTACAGAGCTGAATACACCTTCCCAACATTGCGAATGTCCCGCACGTCCCACACGTACACACTATGGTCGTTATACACACACGTCAAGTGTCTGGTCACAGGGTCAAAGGTTAAAGCCAGGGTATCTGGATACTGTGCTTCTGGGTTTGCACCGAACAAATGCCTATGAATAGAGAAAAAAATTACATTGAATGTTTAACAAAAAAAATGTTTGAACAATCACACAATCGAGATAATTCAAACCACAAGAACATGTTGCATTGACACTATTATAGTTATTCTTAATATTTTGGATTTTCAAATTCATATTAAATCTAGTTATTGTTTTAGAAATTTTATTAGAAATGTCTATAGTTTTTATTACGTTTTTGTTATTTTAGCACTAGCTGAAATAAATTAAGTTTTTTTAAAAAAAATTTAAATTAAACTTTATTTCAATTAATGCAAAGTAAATCACTTAATTAACTTTTCAAGTAAAGCTAATTCCTTTTATAATAAACTTGAAATAGCTACATGTCTGAATTCTAAGTATAGTATTTTCTGGAATACAAGTTGAGTTTTTTTTTAATAATAATCTGAATCATAATAAGAACAATAACTTGTAAGCAAAAGTTTAGGTACTCTAAACATTTAAACGCGTGTGAAAGTTGCTTTTATATGGATTTCTGGTACGGAGAGTTCAAGTTTTAGTAATAAAGGCAGCAAATAAAAACGTTCAAAACGAGAGGTACGATTAAGCCATATGCTTCCTTCCTATTCTGTTTTGCAAGCTTTGAACAATATTTAACTGGAAAAGACGTGAAATCTTGTTTCTCCTCTAAACATAGTCCATTTTTTCCCTCCTTTTGTTTTCAAGTAGAAAAACTGTGGATCAGATATAGCTTTGCTTATATCAATTACAGTTAACAATCATAATCTTAGCTTTTTGCATGTGGTAAATGACAGTAATGTGTAAACGTACGGTGTTTGCAGCTGTATTCCTAATCGTCTCTTACCCCGGCTGTGTGCCCTGAGACACGTCGACCCCCAAGCAGTGCGGCCGGTGCAGAGTGGTGATGTAACGCAGGTCCTGAGGGCTGAACACGCGCACCGTCCCGTCAGCACAACCGCAGAAAACAAACGTCTCGCTCACCGACAAGCACTGCGCTGACGTCGTCTACAGACGCAAAACAAACACAGCATACTTTATACATAGCATCCTATAGTCTCCGAGACATATTGTGTGATAAATGCATGAATATTTTGTAGGGTCTTACTGGATGTATGCAAATTTACTTTTTAAATGAGGATTAAAACAAATTACAAGGAACATTAGATTCAGATTTGTTGAGGAACTGTTGGTGCTTCAGGAAGGGGAATAAAACACAAACAATTGCTTTGAAGAGATAAAACTCCACATCCAGGCACTCGCATTGATCATCATCTATGTCTGGATGTGGAGTTTTATCTCTTCAATGCGATGATCAACTGAAATTCATTGTGTATTAAAATTTAATGGCATTATTTAAATGTAAAATTATTGATATAGAGCAATAAGCACAATATATTCATGCCTGAGTTTGAAAAAATATAAATAAATAAGTTTAAAGGGCAATTGGGAATAGACTGCAGAAAAGGAGTCAGATAATGTAGATATCCAAAATATGTGGGATAAAAACGTACGGCTGGACATTAACACAAATTTCCCAATTCGATTAGATGCGATTCAATTGGATATCAGTTCATTTGGAAATATATCAAAATATGTCAATTCATTCTCAAGGATAAAAATCTCAACTAACGCTGTAAACTACACAGGAAACCCTGTCAGTTGGTATATTACAATAATATTAACGTTTAAAATTAAGTTTTTATAAGAAGTTTATATTAAATTCCTTTTTATTGACAATTGGTGTCATAAAAACTATTGACTTGGCTGTCATTACATTTTTTTTGTTTATATAATATTTGAATACTTTTGGCCACTACTGTATATTATATACAAGTTACCTTCTGATGTTCATTCATGTTTATAGAGTATTTAAAATTTGAATTTCATAATAAAATGGGCAGAATTTGACAGCTGACACTTTGCAATATCTTATATTTATATGTAGGTGATATTTATATGTAGATACTATTTAAAACACTGTAAATGTGCTCATAATGTGTAAATGTTTATTCTGACTAAACCCAACGGTGATACTTTTATTTTCATATTTTTTTTAATATTTTAATCTTTTTATTATATTTTGTATTACTATGTTTCTTGTTGTATTTGTATATGTGCACTGGAGGCCTCAGCACCAAAACAAATTCCTTGTGTGTGCAAGCACACTTGGCAATAAAGCTCTTTCTGATTCTGATATCAAAAGTAACAAACCTTATTGCCATTTCTTGGATGAGTGGCGAAATATGACTAAATGTTCAGTAAAGTTTTGATTTGAGAATCGATATCGGATTAAAAATCAAGTGGATTTGGTCAACCCAGCCCTATTAAAGGGTTTCGAATGGATCGCAGTGATGAAATGAAGGCACAGTGCGTAACTTGCCTTGAGATCAACCCAGGAGTCCAGCTGTCGGTTGCTGTTGAACTGGCACAGCAGACCCGTGTGTGTGATGCAGTAGGTGCTGCTGGCCATCGAGCCGCGGCCACACGCCACACCACAGAACTGACTGTTCTGGTGCTCCCCGAGCAGCCCCGAGCGACCAATCAGAGGCACCGTGCTGTTCACCTGCAGGACACAACAGGTGACATCTCCACAAATGGCATGAAGAAACCGTGTGCATGTTACAAAACAAAAACCCAGTCACAGAAAGGATGTGGGCAGACAAAGGAAACTGCGCTAAACACTTCGATTCAGATGCTATTCTCACCTCAGTGTGTCGCAGCACATTATAAATAGCACACAATAATATAATCATATACAGAGAATATGTTTGTTTGCCTTATTGGGTCATTACTTGTCCCAGTCCTTAAAGCCCACCTCAAAGTCCACAGTCTTGATTTAGATTCATTTTAATAATGCTATTGAAGACTAAATGTAGACTGGATTGTGTAGCAACATGTGCCAGCGTCTCACCCGTCTTTCCTTTGAGGCGTCAAGGTACCAGAACTTAACATGCCTGTTCCCCGCCGTTACAAAGTAGCTGTTGTCCTCCGAGAACGACACAGCAAGCACACGGCTGGACACCTTATTGGACGCGATTACAGTCCCCTTCTGCAAGGAAGGAGGAGATTTAAAAGTATTATTTACATATTATTGTAAACCAAACTCACAAGCTGCGTCCCTATTGGCAGTTCCCAATGCAGCAACCACTGCTCCCTGGACGGGACACGTTAACATTCACAATTCGCTCTAAACACCCTAAACAAACATCACTAGAGGTTAACGTGCCATCAAGTTGAGTCAGAAATATCTTCATTTTTAGTTCAGAGCACATAAACCAATGAATGAGTGACATCTTATTTACTAACTGGGAATCTCAAAATTCCAGATGATACGCGAGCTGCGATCAAGTGTCGATTTTAAACATGGTGCAATATAACGTAGATAACAATATACATCTATAATCTCTATATTGAGAACAAGAGCAAGCAAGTCTGTTGGATATATTGTAGTGGATATATTGTGTTTGATTTTGAAGTAAGGGTTAATGCCCTTCGAGGTGTCCATTGTCAGGTTTTAATGGACGACGGCGAGGCGTGAACCGGCCGACGCACAGCGGATTATATCATGGTCACTTGCCAAATAAAACATTTTTAAAACATTAGCTGCTAGTTTATATTTTAATTAGGCTAAATCTAGTTTTTACAAATAATAACTCGCCTGGTTTATTTAGCAACTGGAGATATTTATAGTCCGCTCAGCTTGTAGAACCCTTCAAAAATTTTCAAAAATGCATTTTTTTTTTCATGAAACACAAAGGTAACTTAGGCATAGTTTTTTTTTTTTTTTTATTACACATAAAACAATTAATCAAACAGGCTTCTTAGGCTTGAAACGCTGTACTCTCCTCCTGCCGGTTGTCTGGACAGCTGCGTAAAACTCCCGCTTACATTTTTTCTATCTTCAGCAGCATCCCAGTCGTCAAAGTCGTCATATTCTCCATAAATGTTAAAAGAAATAACAAAGTCGCTCATTGTTGTATTAGTAGGCTATGTAATATCTAACTAACGTTAGATGTTTGTTTTGATAGAGCAAATTGTTAACGGATACTTTGACTGCCTGTTGCCATGGTTACTCACAGCTGTTGTGGGCAGCGCATTTATTTATTCATTTCGAATGGTAAACAGGCAGTTTCACCAGAACTACTTTACTAGGTGTCCTCTATCACTTTTTAACGAACACCCTGCAGCCAATCAGAATCGAGTATTCACCCAGGCCATGGTATAATTCAGGTTATGGATCACAATATTATAGAATAATTCAGCCATCCGTGCAACATAATGTATCATCATGAGGGTCCACGGACATCCATGGGTAGCTCAGTTTTAGTGAGCGCACAACAGCGCATGCGCGAGGTGAATGTGTTGAGACAGAAGCACAGTTGTGATTTGTAGTAGTCGAAGAAGAGCGATACAGTAAACAAAGCAACATTTCCTTCATCTCTTTGTTTTGGTTCCTTTTCGAAACTCCGCATGCAAAAAAAAAAAAAGTAACGCATAATCATTGTGGGAAGAGCTCTAGCCGGATGGGATTTAAACTTTGGACACAAGTTCGGTTTGAAGACGAAAAACATACCAAGCACAATGTTGATTAAGATCTTTGTAATCTTAAGAAATCTCCAATATGACTTTTCTTGGGTTAAAAAACGTATTCATGGTAGACCGCGGTCAAACCCACCTTCCACTCCCAGACGCTGACGGTCCTGTCGTGCTGGTATCCCACAGACACTATATAGCTCCCGTTGGGGGAGAACGACACACACGCCACCCCGTACTTGTGGCACTGGACCTCTGCCACCTGCGCCCGCTCTGCCACGTCCCACACACGCACACAGGGCATGTGCCCGCTCTGCCCAGCAACAGGGAAAGAGACAGTGAACAGATCAAGAGGAGGAAAAATAATGCATGAAATCATCATAATAAATACGTGAGCCCCGACACCCAGATTTGTCTATACAGTGTAACAGAGTTGCAACAGTCAGGTTACGAGAGTCAATAAGCCTATTTTTTTCCTCTATATACCATTTTGCAATATGTAAACAACACTGGTGCAGAAGCACTTCCTGTTTCAGTTTTTTAACACTACATAAAAGCTGGGATAAAATACAACCAACAGAACATTTAAAACTGAATCAAAAAGTTAAACAAACATCTTTAAGATGTTTTCTTTACATGTGAAATAAAGAAAACAGTTACAAACTGAAACAGGAAGTGCTTCTGGACCAGTGTTGTTTAAATGGTCATCTTGCAAAATGGTCTATAGGGTCAGGGAATTTATTTTAAATGCTAACTTATACACAGACATACTCTAGGCTAAGAGGTTGTTCATCGATTACATATACCATTGTAGAAGCCATCAGTTCACTTTTTTTTTTTTTTACATAACCATCGAGTTTAACAGCAGCACATATGGTGAAAAACTACATTACCCATGATTCTGCAAAAATCTCCACCAATCAAGCAAATCACTCTAAAAGAACTTTAGCCCTGCCCACAATGCACTGCAAATGACACAAATGTCAAGCTGTGGCCCAAATGACACATTTTTTTCTTGTACTACATACTAAACATCTTGTGTATACATTTTATATAGTTATTTTGCCACACTATTTACACCACAAAACGTCCCTACACTATAAAGCTGCTTAAATATCTTATATACATTTTGCAATAAACTGAATAAATTGCTTCTACACGCATGCATTTAAAACAATCGCTTTATATTTGTTTAGAGTTTAAATGTCATTCACAATGTTTCATGGGATTGTGGCTCTTTTTCTCATTAAAAAGGTTAAGTATCATTATCCAATTTTGTCCAGTTCATGGTTATTACTCATTAGCATTTTTTTTTAAATCCCTTAGTGAAAAATGAAAAGGAAAAAATAAAATACATCCAGAACCAGCCGCTGGAAAAGTAGACATGCGCTCTATTGTGGTCAATAAAGAGATTAAACGTGACTATATTAAAAAGTCCCTTTCGAAGGAAAGTCCGTTGACTCGGCGGCCATATTTGCGACACCTCCGGGAAGCGAAGTCCTGTCTACTTGAACGAGGGAATCCTGAAATCTCAAAACTGCTTGCTAAACTCACAATTAAATAACATTTCAAATCAGCAACAAAACCTGACATCAACTGTCCCATAAGTGTTTCCTAATTCCTATGCTCAAATAGAGTGCCGAAGTTACGACGTCGCTCTGTAGGCCAAAACGCAGAAGTGAGTTAGCATTTTAGCACTCCCGGTTCCTTCGCTCTAAAGTCTATGGAGTTTTTGAATGGGTTTTTGCTAAATCGCCTGAAATAAGGTCTGTGGTGAACAAAACCTCTAAATATTTTCACGTTTTGATCTATGACATAAAACACAGTTATATAACCTGCTTGTGGTTTTTTAAACTTTATTGTGTCTGCTTGTGTTTTTTAAAATCTTTATATAGGCTTCAAAATGTATACATTTTGGATTAACTTGTAAAGATTATCTTGCTAGACAAAACATGTAAGGGTCACAACCCTTTGTTGAACACAGATCTTACTTTTTGCGATTTTCCAAAAGTCTATGAGGAAAATAGATAGCTTTTCGACCGAGGGAACCCATGTGCCGCTAGCTTCCGAATTGTCCTACAAAGTGACATCATCACTTCAGGCACTCTATAGCATAAAAACCTTATATTTCATAAACACGCGTCTCAGAACACTGAATGTTGTCTGAATGTTGTTATGGCAACAGGAGCTTCTTACAGCGGCTGCAGTGACGCCATGACTTTCTATACATAAGGCCGTGTGTCCAACAAAGCGTTTTTCCACGCGCCTGGCGTATGTTTTCAATTGTTTTCAATGGGAGCGCCGCGTTTTGTAGCCCTCAATCAGGTCTATACGACCCCAATCGACTTTTACTAAATAAAAAAAAGGTTCCCTTCATCTCAGTGGAATAAGATTTTGTGACTTTTCACACATTATCTATCTACACACACACACACACACACACACACAAACTGGGCTTGATTCGGTTGTTCTGAAGGTATGTAAAAAAAAAATGTTTACACTTCTGGTCTTCAGGTCAATATGATCCCACATTGAAATGAATGGGAAATGTTAAAAAAAAAAAAAAAAATCCGTCATAAATCTGACATTTTTTTACACAGAAATGAAGGCCTAGTACTAGAGCATAAATGCAATGCATCAAAAAATAATATTTCATATGCAAGCTAATGGTGTAGTTGAGGAATTGTGTGGTATATGGATACAAAAGTACTTTATATCTCCAAAAACACAGCATTAATGAATAGATGAGAAGTAAACAAAAAAAAATTATATATAATTTGTATGATTAAAAATTTATATTTTTTGTACAATTACTCAATTAATTGTTGGGGTCGTATAGACCCCGAAGCCCAGAAGTGTAAACAGGAAACGTAGACCATTTGAAGATTAAACGAGCGTATGAGCGTAACACGGCACTGAACGGTTTTTTTTTTTCCACACTGAACCCCGAGCGCCCGGCGTTTTTTACTGGTCGCCGAGAGTTGAAAAATATTCAACTTTGGATAAAACGCAGCGCTCATCACTTTTTACCCAACTGTCCAATCACAGTGGAGGAGGGGCGGGACTAAAACCAAACTGACCAAATTCTTTCTGTACAACGACATCAACCAGCAGAGCTAACCGAACAAAATAGATGAAAAATACATTTTTAGTATGAAACAAATTATCTGCGAAATCAGTTATAAGTAAACTGTGCTGCGGATATTCTATATCTCACTGCGCTGCCAAAACGCTCTCAAGTGCCCAAAGCACGGCGTCCTCAGCAGAGCGTCTGGCGTTTTCAGCAGGTTAAAAACGCTTTGGTGGACACACGGCCCAAAGCCTTTGCTATATTAAAAACAATATTTTAGCCTTATGTAGTAGGCAGTTTGGATCATGTTATTCTAACACACTGCAGAAATAGTATGACAGTATGCCATTTTACATTGAATTTTCATTTACTAGTTCTCAACACAGTCAGATAGTGAGAAAAAGCATGAGTGGAAAAAGCAGCCACTGATAAATAACCATGTGTCAGAGAATGTAGGACAACATGTGCCTTTCAAGAGTTTAAATGGTGACTAATCCTCCTCCAAACGCAGCTGCAGTGATCTGAATCTTGTGACTCCGCTCACACTTAAACCGGTGAAGAAATCCTTCACATCACACTGAGAATTCAGCATCGCCGCTATTCCGAACCCATTTAAGGCTATTCTGATAACGTTTTTTGTCCGAGTGAACTATTCTTCTAATTATCTGCACGCTCCCATATGAAACACGCAGCTTTATTAGTCAGATGCCTAAAAAAAGCAAAGCATTTGCATGATCTGCGGTCGCTACAGTTGGTTTTCCAAGTTGGGACAGACACTGGGCCTCACTGTGACGAGCGGGAGCAGGAATGTGTCGGAGCGCAGGGAGAAGCCCTCCTCTACCACATACACAGAAGATAACGGTAGGAATCAGCGAGAGCCTGCCTCCGAGGGCATTCGGCACAGTCGTCATTCTTCTGGCCCTCGTTAAACATCTCAGGACACTTACCTCACCAGTGACCAAATATTTTCCATTCTGCGAGAAAGCCAAGGCACTGAAGGTTTTCCTGAGCAACAAACACATGATTCGGAGTTAATTCAGTTTCAATGTACAACACCATGCCACTGAAATAAATATAATACGCGTGTTGTTTACCTGGACGTGTTAAATATGTGAGTCTGCTTGTTTTTCTTTGGGCTCAGGATGACAATAACACAACTGAAACACACAACATCGTGGCTGCGTTAGTTCACAGGTCTACTACTACTACTGTTCAAACGTTTCGTTTAAAAAAAAGTATATTCTGCTCAACAGGGCTGCATTTATTTGATTAAAACACAGTAATATTGTGAAATTATCAATATGTAATTAAAGTATCATTCAATTCATTTCTTTGATGTCTTTAGTGTCACTTGATGAAATCATTCTGATATGATGATTTAGTGCTCAGTGCTTACAACATTATCAATTACTAAAAATGTTGTGGAAACAGGGATGCGTTTTTTTCAGGAATCTTGAATGAATAGAAAGTTCAAAAACAGCATTTATTTAAAATAAAAAATTTTTTATCATTATAAAATGTCTTTACTATCATCTTTCATCAATTTAAATGAGTAGTTCACTTATAAAAAAAACTTGCTGATAATTTACTCACCCCCATGTCATCCAAGATGTCCATGTCTTTCTTTCTTCAGTTGAAAAGAAATTAAGGTTTTTGATGAAAACATTCCAGGATTTTCTCAATATAATGGACTTCAATGGGAACCAAACGGTTCAAGGTCCAAAAGACAGTTTCAGTGCAAAAGAGCGACACCAGACGATGAATAAGGGTCTTATCTAGGACCCTTTGAGTCATGACTCGAAAAAGATTTGTTCATTTTGATGAACGAGTTCAAACAGGAGAGTCATGAACGCGCGTCACAGAACAGAGCAAGGCGAGCATTTGAGCTTATAAAACTTAAACTTTGTTATTTATTTATTAAATGAGTGATCGTTTCGCTTGATAAGACCCTTATTCATCGTCTGGAATCGTTTAAAGCCCTTTGAACAGTTTGCACTAACACTGTCTTTTGGACCTTGAACCGTTTGGTTCCCATTGAAGCCCATTATATGGAAAACAAGCATATATCAAAACAATTTATTTTCGAACGAAGAAAGAAAGACATGGACATCTTGGATGACATGGGGGTGAGTAAATTATCAGCAATTTTTTTTTTTTTTTAAAGTGAACTACTCCTTTAATGTGTCCATGCTAAACAAAACTATTCATTTATTTTACACTAGTTTTACACTAGTTCCCACCGGCGTCCAAGCAGAATAACCACAAGTTGCACGAAAGTTTAAAGTTCACTTAACATCAAAAATGGTCATTTACTCCTGTTGATCCAAACCTATATAGCCTAACTATTGCTGCACTTTTTAAAGAAAGGTTGCAGGCTTTTCCTTATCAATGAAAGTGAATAAGGACTGGAGCGGTCAAGCTCAAAACATAAAAAAAGGACAATAAAAGTCATCAATACAACTCTATATTTCAAGTCTTCAGACATCATAAAGAAAACATTATGCAACAAACTGAGATTTAAGGGGATAGTTGTTCACCCAAAAATGATATGTTGATGTTAAATAATACCTGTAAAATTATAAAGCTCAAAGTTCAATGCCTAGCGAGATGTTTTATTTAAAAGATGTCCCCTAACAGAAGCCTACAGCGAATGTCCGGTTTGGACTACATCCCTCTACTTCCTTTTTTAATTACGTAATTAGAACGTTTTTTTTGACTAATCTCCGCCCACAGGAATACCTATAAAACATGTATTACAAATCAAAACTCGTGCACACGTGTAACTGAGGTAGGAATAAATAATGGACTTATTTTAAAAAATTCAACACCACCAATCGTTAATTCGACAGACGAAAAAAAAAACATATAGCACAAGTTTTTATAACATTTTGTAACATTTAACATTACAATTTAACCAATTAAAAGTATGACAACTACTAAATAAACAGCTTAACACACTGTGAAACATCCTGCAAAAGTCATGTTTGAACAGGTTCTAATCGATTCTCTTCATCTATATTCTCCAGGTCTGATTCAGGCTCAAATTGATATGGTAATATCTTTACAATAACAATCAGTGCATGCATCTCCGATTTATGGTACATCCTAGGTGTATGCGACATAATTCTTTCAGCCGAACACAATCAGAGTTATATGAAACCATATCCGGGCTTTTCCAAGCTTTATAATGGGAGTGAATGTTACCTGAGATTCAAAAAAGCCCATTATGAAATTAATGCATATGATTCCAGGGTGTTAATAAAGACCTTCTGAAGTGAAGAGTTGTAAGGATTACTATGATGGATGCTGTGCTTTTTTTTTTGGACTTAAAAATCTGTTATTCACTCCCATTATAAAGCTTGGAAGAGCTAGGATACCTTTTTAATATAACTCCAACTGTGTTTGGCTGATAGAAGAAAGTCACGTAGGCTACACCTATGACGACTTGAGGGCGAGTAAATGATGGGATAATTTTCACTTTTGGGTGAACTTCTTAAGTCGTTATAAGTTAGGAAACGGACACAAGTTGACTCGTATAGCACCAAACGCCATTGACTCGTGAAGAACCATCATTGATGACACCACATTTTGATATCAAATGTGGTGTCATCAATGATGGTTCTTCATATCAAATATCTTTGACAGCTACAGCAAATTTCGGTTTGTTGCCAACACACAAAGCCATGTCCTCAGAAGAGACACCCAACACACGAAAAATATGGATTAACGTTACTTTGAGCCTGTCAGTTTTGAGATTGACAGCTCCAGTCATAATAATTCACTTCCATTACAAGGAAAAAGGCAGTCAGGACATTTTTTTTTTTTTTCAAATTTTAACTTTTTGTTTTACAAAATAAGACCAAAAGAAAGTGTGTGAGTGAATGGCAGTCTTTGTTTTTGAGTGAATTGTAATGTGGACTTCAACACAGAAAACACGTATAGAGCCAGTCGTGACTTTACCCAGCAGGATAGGCCACTAAGCCCGTGTTGTGGTCGCAGGTTAAAGCACTGCTGCTGGAGGCACTGATGCCCAGGACCTTCTCCAGGACCACCTGCAAACACAACACAACTTTATCAAACCTTTCACACATCCAACACATCTCATACATGCTGGTCAGTGAAATGCGATAAACAGGGTGTGCAACGTACAATTGTATATGAACGACACAACAACTAACTTATAACAAACTTCATGAAGATGAATGTGAAAACAGGAAGAGTGGTTGAGTTTTGTGGCCTGTGAGTCGTGTTGTTCATACCCGGTTATGAATGTCTCGTCTGTTGCTCTGTCGAGTTTTCCTCCTCATGTTCGCTGGGATTGAAACGCCGTTATTGCCTTTCCTTGCTCGAGAGGTCAAACTACTTGCGTTTAGACACGCTCCATCCGCCATAGCGCAACAGTCTTCTTTAATAAAACGGGTCAATAAATAACGTTAACTTCAGCCACACTCTGATGTCACATATTCGTTTGCAACTGAAACGCGTTAAATGCTGTGCAGTGATAACAAACGCGAAAGCTCGGATATTTTATACTGATTGTGGATTAAAGTTTTCGTTTATAAAATTCGATGAAATGACTTCTATTTGTTTATCGGTTGAAAACGAAACTTCGAAAATGTACAAACAGCTGTAAAGCGACGCGTTGAAGTCCATGTAATGTGATCTGAGACTGGCCGTTTCAAACATACACCGTGTTCTGTGATTGGATGAATCGCGCACGGGAGGCGGGATTATTCGTGTTGCTCACTCACTATTGGTCGGTTTATGTATGGGTTTGGCCAGACGTCTCAACTTATTATTATCAATGCAAAAGTTGTGATCATAAATCCATCACAGATCGTTTTTGAACACAAAATCATTAATCATAAACATAATGAAAGCAAGAATCATTTATAGTTTTTCCAAATTACCGTTACATAAAAATTAAGGAAGACACACTTTACATTACATGATGATGAAAGAGTTTATTTTTATTTTATTATTATGTAAACTAGGGCACAAATAGATTTTTTTTGGATGCTAGATATATTTGGATTGAATGATTCTTTTGACTCAAAGCTCTCACCAGAAAAAAAAAAAAAAAAAAAATCGTAAAATTCATTAGTAGTTATTAGCATAAAAAACCCGCATCTTTCTGACGATCATTGTTTATTCTTACGAAATAACATAAATAATAATAGTATGAATCTATTATTATAAAATAATATTATTATTATTATTATTAACAATAATTATCTTTATTTAATAAACAAACATCAATAATAATAATTATTATTAGCATTGCTGTTGTAATCATTATTGAACAAATAATAATAAGTATTAAAATAATTGATTATAAATCATTGGTAACAGCAATGGTAATAATGTTCTTTATTAACTTAATAATAATAAAAAAGAAATTAAAAAAATATTAACTTAATAATAATAATTTTTTATTGATTTAATCATTCATTAAGTCTATATTATAATTACATTTATAATTATTAATTATAATAAGTATTGTTACTGTTATTTCTTTAAATAATGATCAATTATATAATAATCATAATAATAATTATTATTATTATTATTATTATTGTTGCTGTAATTATAATTTAGAAAATAAATAATACCATCCTATATTCATAAACAGCATTCATAATTAGTAATCATTCTAATTATAATTATTGTTATTTCTATCAATAGATAAGTAAATAATAACAAATTACCAAAAATAATAATACTATTATTATGTATTACAGTAATAACAATAATCGTTTTATTTATTAAGTAATTCCTTCATTTATTCATCCATTCATTCAAAGAGAAATTCACCCGTATAAGAAATATTCAGAAATATGAACAATTTTTAAGAATGTATTAGTATAAACACGAATTATAGCCTATAGTTTTTTATTATTATATCTGTCATTTAACAAATACATAATATTTAAATTAATAATAATAAATATTTTAATTAATTCCTTCATTTAATGAATTCTTTTTTAACCGAAGAGAAAATCACCCGTATAATAAATGTTCCTGTTTAAATCAGATTTACACGTGAAACTCAAAAAATTTGAATATTGTGCAAAAGTTCATTTATTTCAGTAGTTCAACTTAAAAAGTGAAACTAATATATCACATACACTCATTACATGCAAAGTGAGCCATTTCAAGCCTTTATTTGTTATAATTTTGATGATTATGCCTTACAGCTTATGAACACCATATCCAAAGTCTCAGAAAATTAGAATATAACATAAAATCAATAAAAAAAAAGGATTTTAAATACAGAAATGTCGGCCCTCTGAAAAGTCTAATCATGTCCTGAGTGCTTGTTTCGAGTCTCAGGCTGAATGCGATCAGAGCTGTTGGATGCTTCAGCTCTTCTGCATGTCCCTCATCTCTCTCTTGGCAAAGCCCCATAGATTCTAACATGGGGTTCAGGTCAGGAGAGTTTGCTGGCCAATCAAGCACAGGAATCCCATGGTCATTGAACCAGGTTTTGGTACTTTTGGCTCCATAAAGCTTGTCTGTGGTAGACGTCTGCGTTGACTCTGACCTCAATAAAGCCCGGAGGACCAACACCAGCCGATGACATGGCTCCCCAAAAACCAACACGGACTGTGCTCTTATCTGAAAAGAGGACTGTATAGTGAAAGGGGGAGTGGCTTGACTGTGTGTTTAAAGCCGTGATTCTCCCGGGTGGGATCAAGGATTTAATCACAATGAGGAACGCCACGGAGTCTGAATCCGAGTACGTGCTGGACTACGAGTACTACTATGATTACGTGGACCCGGTCTTTGTGAACGCCACTGCGTTGAAGTACAACAGATGTGAGCTCCTTTAACTCTTCTGGATCACAGGTCAGCCGACGGGACGTCTAACTCGTTCTCTCTCTAGATTCAGTTGTGCTGATATTCTGGGTCATCCTAGCTGCGTTCATCGGCTGCTTCTTCTTGATTCTGTCTCTTATATCACACACAGGGCAACTACCAAGGTAAGAATGAAAAAGCTCATTTCACTGTATAAATATTTGTATTATATTGATCACCCTGTGGTCATTTTAGATATATTTGTTCATGGTTTCTAACTGAATTTAATTCTCCTACTGCTGAATGTTGAATGTAGACGTACTCCGCTAATTGATTACAGCCTTTAAAGCTTAACAGAAGACCAACAAATATATTACGAAGTGAATATTATTATATTTGTGTTTGTTTATAGGGGTCCTCGTGTCAAAAAATCAGGCTTGCCGTTGATGAAAAGCTATGGATGTCCTCAATAAGAAGCAACTTCATGAAGAAACACACACTGTAGAAAAAAAATCTGACATTAAACCATGATATCCTGATCAATGTGTCCATCTCATATCTCTCATACTGTACATCATTTAGATTTGGTGATGGAAAATCGGATGTACATAATATTTCGGAAATTTAACACTTATTGCGTACAGGATTTACTAAAAAGTGACTACAAATATATTTAAAAAATGATATATTAACATGTGATCATGTCAATAAATGACTGACAGTTTTAATATTTCAGCTGGTAATCTCAAAACCATGGAAGCTCGTTTCCGTCACAGAAAATAAAAAGGACATTGCGACTTTTTATCCACCAATTCGGACTTTTTTTTCCTCGTAATTGATATGATCTTGCCATTCAGAGACATAAAGTCGCAATTCTGAGATATAAGTTCATAAGTGCGAGATATAAACTCGCCATTCTGAGAAATAAAGTCAGAAATGTGAGATATAAACTTGAAATTGCAAGAAAAGGTGAGAATTAAACTTGCAATTGTGAGAAATAATAGTGGCTATTTTGAGAAATAAAGTCGCAATTCTGAGATATAAAGTTACTCATAATTTTTGAGATAATCGAGTCATTGATTCAGAAAACAGAGCAAAAACGTATTATTTTCATGAAAAACTATCTCATAATTCTGAGGTAATTAACTCGTTAATTCAGAAAAACAGAGCAAAACTTACAGTGGGGCCAAAAAGTATAAACTTTGCACCAAAAACGTTGAATTTGAATTGAAACTTTGAAGTGAGAGACAAACTCGCTGTATTTATCTATTGGTAGCAGAAACGAGCTTCCATAAAAAAATGGTCAAATATTGGGTGGGGTTTTTTGGCTGTACCAAAAAAAAAAATGTAAATGCAATCATAATGAAATCATTAATAACCACAAAAACAAAAGTTCTGTTCATCTTTTTTATTTCAAATGTATAAAATTATCCACCAATTCGGACTTTTATTTCCTCGTAATTGATATGATCTTGCCATTCAGAGACATAAAGTCGCAATTCTGAGATATAAATTCATAAGTGCGAGATATAAACTCGCCATTCTAAGAAATAAAGTCAGAAATGTGAGATATAAACTTGAAATTGCAAGAAAAGGTGAGAATTAAACTTGCAATTGTGAGAAATAATAGTGGCTATTTTGAGAAATAAAGTCGCAATTCTGAGATATAAAGTCAGAAATGCGAGATATAAATTAGCCTTACTGAAAAATAGTCACAATTGTGTATAAATCACAAGAATTGTGAATTTTGGACTGTCTAGTTCCAAAGTGTACGACCTCTTTTGGTCAGTCTGCTTTATCGGTAAAGGGGCCAAAACTCTGGAATGCTTTACCCACTAATTTAAAACTAGAGACAGATGGCAATACTTTTAACAGAGGACTGTTATTGTATTTTATTTTATTTTTAAAAGCCTCCCGTTGAAAATTAGCATGTATGCTATAATCACTAAAAACAAATGCGATATGGTTCGTCCAATGTAATTGTATCCATGTCAAATAAAGATGTAAATAAAATAAATAAATAAAGTCTGAATGGTGAGATACCACGGAAGTGTATTGCATTCACAAACAAAATCAACATTGTTTTTTCTGAATTAACAAGTTAATTATCTCAGAATTACGAGATAATCATTTTTTTTTCATTCTGTTTTTATGAATGAATGAGTTACTCATAATTTTTGAGATAATCGAGTCATTGATTCAGAAAACAGAGCAAAAACGTATTATTTTCATGAAAAACTATCTCATAATTCTGAGGTAATTAACTCGTTAATTCAGAAAAACAGAGCAAAACTTACAGTGGGGCCAAAAAGTATAAATTTTGCACCAAAAACTTTGAATTTGAATTGAAACTTTGAAGTGAGAGACAAACTCGCTGTATTTATCTATTGGTAGCAGAAACGAGCTTCCATAAAAAAATGGTCAAATATTGGGTGGGGTTTTTTTTGGCTGTACCAAAAAACAAATGTAAATGCAATCATAATGAAATCATTAAGAACCACAAAAACAAAAGTTCTGTTCATCTTTTTTATTTCAAATGTATAAAATTACAAAAAGATCCACCAAACATCTTCTATTACCAGTGTCAAGGGTCGAGCGCAGACAGGATCTCTCTGCACATGAGCAGTGTGTGAGACGTGGCCGTCCTGGAGCGCATCAGCCTGGCGTGGGTCAGCAGGAGGTCAGGTGACCGAGCGCCGCTCCACAGCTCATAGATGTACAGGGACAGCAGTTTCAGGCCGCTTTCTGACAACAACACAAGCAAACAAACAATGTTTCAGTGGAGAAACATGTGCCACAGTGATCATAGATCATTTTGCCCATTCATCATCTAAAAACATTCTTCAATAAAGAGCCATAAACCAAACTATCTATCCATCCATCAGAGGAATAGCACACGTGACCATCTAATATCATTACAGTGAGTGAACGAAACTCATCACTTGAAGAACTGCATGTGACGGAAACAACAGTACCGTACAAAAATATTCACTTAGTAATTGATTACAAATATCTACACTGCCGTTTTAAAGTTTGGCGATTTTTAATGTTTTTAAAAGAAGTGTCTTGTGCTCAAGGAGGCTGCATCTATTTGATTAAAAATACAAACAAAAACAGTATTATTGTGAATTATTATTACAATTTAAAAGAGTTATTTTCTATTTTAATGTATTTAACAAGAATTAATTCCTGTGATCAAAGCTGTATTTTCAGCATCATTACTCCAGTCTTCAGTGTCACATGATCCTTCAGAAATCACTCTAATATGATGATTTGATGCTCAAGAAACATTTCTGATTATTATCAATGTTGAAAACAATTATATGCGTCTCGCCAGGCACTGCATTGCGACTTGTGCATGATAGGCCGCTGAGAGTTTGTTGGAGGCGGACCAACACCCCCGGAAAATGTCATTCTCGGTCCACTTTTTTTTCCACCAAGGTTCGGATGGCACTCATTCAAATGATCCGCACGAACACAGTTGTGTGAACACGCTAAATCTGAGGCCTCAGTGCTAAAACTCTGGGACGGGATGGACTGCTGTGGCTGTAGCCTTACCTTTCTTGGCACCATCCTCTGTGTTCGCAAGCAAGCAGGTTCGTAACACCGTCTGGTGGATGACGTCGGGTAACCCGCCGCGTGCCTCAAGCAAATGAACCATGACTGTAGAGAACAGCTGAAGGGTGTCCATTGCTGAGCCACGCTCTTGCGCTGTGTGGTGATATAACCTTAGAAAGTCCTTTCTGGTGATTTCATCAGACAGAACAGCGTCCACCATAGCAGAGTGCGGCAGAATGATGCTATTCACCCATTTTAAAAGAGCTGAGGTGCTGCTGTCATCATACAGGCTCTCGGACAATGTCTTCAGGGCCCATTTGAGAATTAAACATGCAGTTGCGACGTTTAGGTTGCTTGAATCAGGATTGTCTACGGGTTCAGGTTTGGGTTCCCAATGTGTGAGGATGTTTCTAAGAAGTGGTTTACACTCATCCAGCAGAGCCCGCTCCAGTTTTTCCGCTTGTCCGTCTACGGTTTCTGTCTGTTTTTCCGTCTGAAATTGAGCGTGCTTTGCTGAGTGGCATTTTCCTTGCCCTTTCTCTCTTCCAGAGCCTGAATAAACACATGAAATGTTTAGTTAGGAACAAGAATGTGTCAAAACATGAGATCTGTGTGTCTAACATTCATCTAGTTTCCACGAGGCCAAGGACTGTCCGTGTTCACTGCCGTTCAAAAGTCTGGGGTTGGTCAATTGCTTTTGTAAGAAGTCTTTTAAGCTCACCAAGGCTCCATTTATTTAACTAATAATACAGTAAAAACTGTAATAATGGGCGATATTATTACAGTTAAAAATCACTTTTTTTGGTTTTACTTATTCCTGTGATCAAAACTTTCAACATCATTACTCCAGTCTTCAGTGTCACATGATCCTTCAGAAATCACTCTATGATGATTTGATGCTCAAGAAACATCTTTAAAACATAATGAATGCATTTATCGTCACTTTTGATCAATTTATTATGAACTTCCTCCAGAAAAATATTTGTTTCTTTCAGAAAACCCAAATATTTGAGCGGTAGTGTATCTGCCTGCATCCTGAGAATAAAAGGAATAAAAGAAACATGATTGTTAAAGTCTACAAAAATTGTAGCCTTAAATGTCATCTTTGATCACAAAAATGACATATTGAAAGTTTTTTCCTTGAAAATAAATGTTGTCATGCCTTAAGTATCTTGAATGTAACTCGACACCCTTGCCTCATTTAATATACACGGTTCTATGAATATGTAAATGAGCCTCCACTCACTCACTCAGCTCAGAGATCCACTCGTTAACGATCACACGTTGATCTGATTGGTCACAAGGTAGTTTGTGACGTCAGAAACACCAGCGATTTCAAACCGTGTTTTTGGAAGAGGAAATATTTTAAGGAGAAAATACTCAGCAATGCTGTCGACTCATGAATTTACACATGGTTTGTCTTAAACCATATTAAAAACAAACACCACATGTAAACAACATTAAAGGGTTAGTTCACCCAAAAATGAAAATTCTGTGAGTATTTACTCACCCTCATGTTGTTCCAACCCCGTAAGACCTTCGTTCATCTTCGGAACACAAATTAAGATATTTAAAGGATTAGTTCACTTTTGAAAAAACTTTTGCTGATAATTTACTCACCCCCATGTCATCCAAGATGTCCATGTCTTTCTTTCCTCAGTCGAAAAGAAATTAAGGTTTTTGATGAAAACATTCCAGGATTTTTCTCCTTATAATGGACTTCAATGGGAACCAGGTCCAACCGAGGTCCAAACGACAGTTAATAACAGTTTCAGATGCAGCTTCAAATGTCTTTAAACGACACCAGACGATGAATAAGGGTCTTATCATGCGAAACGATCGGTTATTTCAAAGCTTATTCCAAAAATGTAACTCTTCTAAGGACAAATGCTAGCCTTGCTCTATTCTGTGAGGCGCGTTTGCAACGTCACGTAATACGTAATTACGTTCAAAAGGTCACGGGCGACGTAGCCGAAAGTACAGAATCAGAGAACAACCGAGGTGTTTACAAGTTGAACGCATAGGTTGAACGTGAAAACTAACTCAAACGCCGTTTACAAAAAAGGAATTAAAAGGTAAAACAACGATGTCGAACGATTTTGATTCTGTACTTCCGGCTACGTCGCCCGTGACCTTTTGAACGTAATTACGTATTACGTGACGTTGCAAACGCGCTCATAATATATTACAAGGCTAGCATTTGTCCTTAGAAAAGTTACATTTTTGGAATAAGTTTTGAAATAACCGATCGTTTCGCATGATAAGACCCTTATTCATCGTCTGGTGTCGTTTAAAGACATTTGAAGCTGCATCTGAAACTGTTATTAACTGTCGTTTGGACCTCGGTTGGACCTGGTTCCCACTGAAGTCCATTATAAGGAGAAAAATCCTGGAATGTTTTCATCAAAAACCTTAATTTCTTTTCGACTGAGGAAAGAAAGACATGGACATCTTGGATGACATGGGGGTGAGTAAATTATCAGCAAAAGTTTTTTCAAAAGTGAACTAATCCTTTAAGATATTAAGATCGCTCCTGCATACTTGTCCATAGGCTTCTTAAGGGAATGACTTGCTGGCATCGAAAAGTCATTAAAGGACATCGTTAAAATTGTCCAAGTGACTTCAGTGGCTCAATTTTAACTTTATCAAACGACGAGAATACTTTTTGTGCACAAAAACAAACAAAAATAACGACTTTATTTCAACTATTCACTTCCTTCTCCATGGGCCTGTAGTCAGTTACCATAGTGTGATTGCATAAAGCTACGTCACACGTAGGCTCACTATTGGCCGACGCTGGTCATGTGTGTGTGATGCGTGTGACGTACAATAACGGAAGCTTACGCTATTAAACTAGTAACCTGACTCGAGGCAGAGGGAGAAATAAACGAATAGTTGAAATAAAGTCGTTATTTTTGTTGTTTTTGTGTTCTCGTGATTTGATAAAGTTAAGATTGAGCCACTGAAGTCACTTGGACTATTTTAACGATGTCTTTAATGACTTTTCGATGCCAGCAAGTGTCATTCCCTCAAGAAGCCTACGGACTGTATGCAGGAGCGATCTTAATATCTTAAATATCTTAATTTGTGTTCCGAAGATGAACGAAGGTCTTACAGGGTTGGAACGACATGAGGGTGAGTAAATACTGACAGATTTTTCATTTTTGGTTGAACTATCCCTTTAAAAGCTTGATTTTCACCACAGAGGGTCTTTAAAAGCAGATACATATAGCATATAACTTTGTAAAAGCACCTACATAAAATCTACATTTAAAATGTGTGTATTATTGGAGTTTCTAAATTTGGAATTCACACAGAAAGTAACAGTAAGACAAAGCTAAATCCTGAAGTATCCCTTTAAACAACGGGGGTGTTAAGTAGACTTGCGCAAACCTTAGTAAATCACGTTTCATTATTCACTTAAATACTCTCCTCATAAATGTTGAGCTGATGTAAGCTGTTAGACATTTTTTCACAAAGTTATAGAGCTTTCAAACGACGGTGACAGAATTGGACGAACCCTTTAACTTGTACTGAACCTGTGATGTGTTTGGACTCTTCTTACCCATCAGCTCTTTGACTCTGTGTTTGTTGACGAGGGTCTGAAGAGCGGACAGCAGTGAGGCGTCCCGGGCCAGTGTTGCCCAGCGCTGCAGGAGACTGAGCACTTCAGAGCACGACACTTTCTGTGGGTGTAGCGTCAGCCAGCCTGCCTCTTTATGAGCATTCAGAGCTGTCCCATGATGCATCAGTACAGAGTCGAGGGTGTGCAGGAATGCCTTCAGCTGAAGCGCGCCCACACCACTCCTGAACAGGAACAGAGAAAGAGCAAGTAGTTCATTAAAACTATATTCTTGCATTTGATGAAAAAAAGCTGTGATTTCATGTGTTCCCATTGAGCTTTTTTCCATGTTCAACTTTCTTTAGTGTGTAATGTTGCTGTAGTGCGTAATAGCACTCCAAAGGGAGTTATTCTTTATGTCAGTGCGCATTGTACGCCTCGTTTAAAGTCATGCGTTTTCTTCTGTCAAAATAATCCTCATTTAAATACTTCCCGCCCAAGGCAATGCAAAAAAGTGCCCTGGTCTGGTTGAAAAGTTATAGAGGGAATGCATTGACGTCACTTTCCCGCCGGAACAACCCCCCTCAGCCTGACTGAGTGGCAAAAGATCTGCTGCGTGACTGGATTTAATAGGGGAAACTCATCACAGAACAGAGCAAGGCGACCATTTGAGCTTATAAAACTTAAACTTTGTTATTATTTATTAAATGAGCGATCGTTTCACTTGATAAGACCCTTATTCGTCGTCTGGAATCGTTTAAAGCCCTTTGAACAGTTTGCAGTTTGCACTGAAACTGTCTTTTTGACCTCGAACCGTTTGGTTCCCACTGAAGTCCATTATATGGAGAAAAATCCTGGAATGTTTTCATCAAAAACCTTCATTTCTTTTCGACTGAAGAAAGTCGAGTAGTTCACTTTTTTCAAAAGAAAAGTGAACTACTCCTTTAATGCACTGTGACAAACAAATGAACAGCTGGATTTTTTTCAACAAAGATGAACAAATACAATGACAAATGTATAGCTCAATGTTGGCTTAACTAATGCTAACAAACAAAACCAACAATGGACAGTATGGGAAAAATAATGTCTTTGAAATGTCCAAAAACAAAATAAAGACTTTAAAAAAGGGGGCATAAAAGGTTAACAGAATCTACCCATAACATACTCAAGTATGCAAACTTTTCTAGCCAAGCAATTTTTCTAGTAATCTGTCGTTTTCCCACATTTCCGCCCGAACTGTTTTATAATGCGATGTGTACTTGCATGTTACGTGACTATAGCCTTGGAAAACCCAGACAACTTCCGGCAAATTTAGATTCGCTCTGAAAGTTAGTCTGGCAAAGAGCTCATTCAAGTCCATTTCCAGTTCGTCAAAATCGAGGCACCAATCAGAAACGTTGGGGCGGGCTTTACACGATGACGACAGCGCTGGGATTTTGAAGCAGATTTTGTAGCCTGCATTACAAAGATGGATGCCGCCATCGAACATCACTCGCTCGAATCAGCTATCGCGTCTGTTTTAAGCGATTTGAACGTTTCCTTGTTAAAAAGCGAGCAAAGAACAACACTCGGAGATGTTTCTCCGCCCCTCTGCATACGTCATCTCCTTCATCGCTCTGATTGGTTTTAGGTCTACCCTCTGGAAATGATTTGTCTATGACGCTTTGCCAGTTACAACTGAGAATGGTCGTTTTAACCAGGCTAACATGACAATTAACCATCATCAGAAAGCTGTAAACATGTGAATGTGTCCTTAAATTATAAAAATATTAAAATTTATAAAAATATTATATAATATTAAATATATATAAATAACATATATTTTTAAATTATAAAAATATATATTATTTATATTTTATATAAATATAAAAATATATTAGAAAAAAAGCGTATAATATTGTAAGCTCATGGAAATAAATATAACAGAGGTCATATGCATTGTTGACTTTTCCGGTCTCACCCGAGATGTCTGATGACTGTGAGCAGCGTGCACAGGAACTCGTTGATGATCGGCAGAGGAAGACATTTGCCTGAGGTCTGTGGCCGCTCTGGTGTAGTGCTGTGCGCTTCTGCTTTATTACCCAGATTAGTGAACCACAGAGCATAAAGCAACTCGATGACCGAACTCAACAGCTTACTGTCAACATTCCTACAGGAAACAAAGCTCATCAGTTTCTAAAGTGACCCCACAAAGCAGGTGGCTGGATATTATATTCCATTAGTTAACTTAAATGACCTCTTTTCTATAATCTGTAATATCCATGTTAGGACTCCATGCTCTTTGGTGAGGACATACGCCGCTCTGTTGACATGAGCCGTCTGCCGCAACACATTCACTATCTGAATCTGGAACAGCAGAGCAGAAAAGGGTCAAATCAACAGTTTTCCAAATATTACACAACAGGTATTACTATATGTGACCACTAGAAGACTTGTACTTTATAGGGCTTTTCACACTTAAAAAATCCTGGCTATTAATAAGCTGATGTTTCACACAGCAATATGTGATACTTTAACATAAAGGCTCTAGCGATGCGCATCCTCAAGTTATATATTGCAGACTGCCTCTTACTTTACTATCAGATTAATCCTGAAAGGATAAATTCAGTCTCTTCAAAAGGATCCCAGCGTCAGATGGTTTATTGAATAGCGTCCCAGATCAAGTCAGAGGATTATACGTTTGTTTGGAGCATTTTTTTTTAATTGAGAAAGTGTTATTCGTATATAGTTCGCACAAAACCTTTTGTTGAAAGATGAATCGACATCATGGATCTGACATCAGCTGCATCACAAACAGTAAGTTCATTTTTTTCTGATTGGTTATTCCAGGATTTGGGGCGGTTGCTGATGTGTTTTATTGGTTAGGACAGAATGCAGTCCGGACTAACGAAAAAAAAGTGAAAGTATGGATTTGATCACGAAGACTTAGATCATGAAAATACAGTTAAAAGCAAGATGTGCATCACCCATCTGCCATATGTATAACATTGTGATATGAGAACACTACTGTAAAAGAATTCAGTGAAATGTTTGCGCTTTAGTTGCGCGTGTTTCAGCGTTTGTGGTTACAGGAAGAGCGCATCCACAATAGGAGTTACACATTCAGACATTCACGTGCGCATTCTTGTCCTTTTGTGCAGATGCAAGTCGTAATATGAATTATGTTGCTGAATATATCAGATTAATCTCATATAGGATGCGTTTGGTTGAGTTAACCCTTCTAGACCAGCTAAGGTCACATGACCTTTTAGGACTTTTTCAGTTAATACATTTACAATTTACTTTCTAATTACTTACTTGCGTACTTACTACTAATTTAAAACCTATAATTAAGTTTAGAATATTAAACATTCTTTTAAAAATTAACAACAAAAGGTATTTTTTTTTAAAAAGTAGTCTGCACTAATCAAGAAAAAAATATTTTAAGTAATTTAAAGTAATTAAAGTAATATTTTAAAGTAATATTTTAAGTAATGTAAGTAATAAGGTACGAGAGGCTGTGCTGTATCGGGAATAAGAAACGCATAAAGGGCGTTGTTAGGCTCGACGCCAAGCGAAGTAACCCCTTCAGCCGTCACTTATTCACCATAAAGCACTTGCCTTGACTACCTTATTGCTTTTATAAAACGGTTACCACACTATAGAAATATTAAAGTAAAAAAAAAATGCATTAGTGCAACTTTCATGAAGTAAAATCTCTAAAAGCCTTCCTTCTGCTAGAATAAATAGTCCCTGACCATGTACAGCAACAACGTGCCAATGAGTAATATGCTGAACGCTCAAATAAAAACAACACAGCAACCGCAGTGTTGCGCAGTGATTCAGAAAACCGTTGGGTGAAGCGGTCACAGCCGTGTGTTATCATGAATAAAGCACATCTATTGACCAATCAGAATCAAGGATTGGAAGTAACCGTTTTATAAAATTGTATAATTTATATACAATAAGTATAAATATATACTTATTGTATTCTTCGTAGGGATGCAGCGATATAAAAATTTTGGCCGATACCGATAACCGATAATTCTTTATATTTGAAAGCCGATAACCGATATATCTGCCGATAAACTTAAATCCAAATTTTCATCTAATTACAAAAACAAAAGTCTCACAATTAAATCCATGTCCCAAGCGCACAATTATAATGATGTTCTCATTATAGTGTTGTATAGCCTATATGACAGATTTGCGGTGCGCATGTTGTACCGAACCGTATTTTCACTTTTTAAAGAGATTTCAATCATATTTCAAGAAATTCAAAAACATAAACAGTGTCTCAGCTGAAGGGAATAATACATTATTAATCGGCTTTAATATATCGGCCACATTTTCTTACCAGGCCGATAACTATAACATTAAAAATGAACATATATCGGCCGATACCGATGTGCTGGCCGATATATCGTGCATCCCTAATTCTGCGTACTAATTCTCAGATGCAACTTTTTTTGAGCAGTAATTTTACACTTACAGGGATTGTATCTGAAGGTAATGGAAGCGCGTTAAAGGAACACTCCGACTTTTTGGGACTTTAGCCTATTCACCTTACCCCCCAGAGTTAGATAAGTCCATACATACCTTTTTCATCTCCGTGCGTGCTATAAGTCTGTTTGACGCACCCACCGCTAGCCTAGCTTAGCACAAAGACTGGATGTGAATGGTTGCAGCTTTCATACTGATCCAAATGAGTGGCAAAATAACGCAAACGTTTTCCTATTTACATGTTGTGATTTGTATAGTCACATAATGTACAAATAACAAAGTCAAATGAGACACAGACATCTTTTAACCGTATAAAACCTGGGAACTATTCTATGAAGGCGAAGCACTTTGACGGCGTAATAACTGCATCACCGGAGACACGCCGTGGTGAGGAGCGGAGAGTTCGCTCAGTGTTTGGGTAATAGAGTCAGCAATTTATAAATAGTAAAAGCGTAGTTTAGAGTCATGGGTTTTCGCTCTATTGTAAATAGCTGCAACAGGGGAGGTAATACCATGTTTCACAGAATTCCAACTAAAAACGCTGACTGGATAAAGAAATGGCTAACTTACTTACTCTGGATATTTATCCAAACACACCTAAATAGATTATCAAGGGACATTATGTTTGCTCGGTACATTTCAATGGACGACTATTTTGAAAAAATGGAATTTGCCACACGGACCATAATGTGCTGAAGGATACGGCTATCCCATCGATAGCACAGACAGGACAAGTGGATCACCTGCGGCTGAGGTGAGTGTTCGTTATGTTTTTAGATGACCTACTGTAACAGTGCCATTAGCCAGATCTAATGTAACGTTAGTGACACTATTATATGATTAGGGTATGAATATGTTTTTATCTTGATGCGGTGCGGACGCGCTTGGGGGAAAAAAACGAGCGCGTTCACCGCGTTGAACTTGCACCTGCGCGCGGCGCGCCTAGTAGCATAAATTTGAAATAACCATGGAAATAACGAACTTGAGCGTGCAAAAGGGTACGATAGGCTGTGAGTTCATTGTGCAAAAACAATTTGTGCTATTACTTTCCCCTTATTCTATCCTATAGTAATGCAATTATACTGTATATTATATACTGTTGAATACATTTGGTTCAGCTAATAAATTGCATTTAAAATATATTGATTCCTGTAATAATAATTATTTATTCATGTGATATTTATAAATCTGGGTGCGTTTTTGGTTGGAAATCAATGAAACATGGTACTGTATTACCTGGTCTCCCCTGTTTATTGTCACAGCTCATACAATAAAGCAAACACCCATGATAAACTATGCTTTTCTATCTAACGTTAGTAATTGCTGACTCTTTATTCCAACGCTGAGCGAAGCGAACTCTCTGCTCCTCGTCACGGTGCGTCTCAGGTGATTGTTATCACTCTGCCCAAGTAGCAGTGCTTCGCCTTCAGAAAATATAGTATTTATACGGTCAAAAGATGTCTGTGTCTCATATGGCCTTGATATTTGCACACTCTGTGACTATACAAACCACAACATGTAAATAGGAAAACGTTTGCGTTATTTTGTCACTCATTTGGATTAGTATGAAAGCTGCAACCATTCACATCCAGTCTTTGTGCTAAGCTAGGCTAGCGGTGGGTGCGTCAAACAGACTTATAGCACGCACGGAGATGAAAAAGGTATGTATGGACTTATCTAACTCTGGGGGGTAAGGTGAATAGGCTAAAGTCCCAAAAAGTCGGAGTGTTCCTTTAAGAGTTTAATCTGCCCTACATTGTTGATTTTCACACACACACACACACACAGAGAGAGATGTTTCTGTGCACCTGAGAGGCCTGGTCACACAGCGGCGTGCTGCCGAAGCCCAGCAGGGTCTGATAGATGCCTTGCTTCTCACAGAGCTCGTAGCACAGCTTATCCCGGACCCCTTCCTCCAAAATACTCAAACCCCACTCGCGCTCCATTTTGTGCTGGACACAGAAACAGTCGAGTCTTCAGCAGCTACAACATTCATTGGCTAAAGACATGTTTACTTGAACATTTTAGACTTGTATATTACTAAGCGTACTGTATTTGTCATCCATGAGTTATTTGCTATGCAATCCTAAGTGTCACATGATCTGTGATGCGTCATTACCTCCAGATCAAAGCTGTAGAAGAGTTTGAAGAAGTCAGGAATTCTCTTGAGGTCCAGAAACTGAGTTCCCAGAAGAAATCTGCTCACCACCATGTACATGTGTTCCTCTGCAGCGGGGAAAAGTTCAACTCAGGGTTTTGGCACACTTCTCTCTTATTACATGTTAACGTGTCAACTGTCAAGTGAGCACTCGACTCCATGAACACACTCACCGGGTCTCAAGATTTGCTGAGCGACTTTAGCAATGAAGGCCACGTGTACAAACGGTACCTGGAGGTTTTGCTTTTGGATCCCGTTCTTAACGGTGTCAAGCAAGTACAGAAGCTGGATATTATATAAAAACATAATAAATAATATCATAAAAATTTCGAAAGTTGGGGTCAGTAAGATTTAGCATGTATTTGATACAATAAAATACAGTAAATAATAGTGTGATATTATTTACTATTTAAAAGAACTCATTTGAATGTATTTTAAAATATAATTTGAATAATTTCTGAATTTTCAGCAGACACAGTGTCACATGATCATTTTTACTCTAATATGCTGATGATCTGAAAAATAGAAAGTTAAAAAGAACAGCAATCACTTGAAATAGAAATCTTTTGTAACAAATGTTTTTACTGTAACTTTTAATACATTTAAAGTTTACTGAACTCAAACGTTTGAAGGGTATATTATATTATATTATATTATATGCAAACATGTAGTGTCAAATTTTATTAATATTTCCCATTATTACGACACTGAAAGCAAAGTATAAAACTGCATAAAATATGGGGAAAAAAGTACAGAAATGGAAAATAAATCTTACAAACAGTGATGTTTGACACTTGTGAACAGTAGCACGTCTCTACCTGTCTCTTCTCTCTGAATCGAGCGCCCTCCAGGTGCTGATAAAAGGATCCCAGGACCTGGTACCCCGCGGCCCTCACTTTAGGGTCACAGCTGCTCAGGGCCGCCACTGCGACACCCAAAGCATGACTGGAGACGAACTTCTGGCAGTCCACTGCACACTCTGATGCGAGAGGTCACAGCACGGGTGAACAAATGGAAATACACCACAAAATGTGTGACCTTGCAGGCAAATGTTTCAATCGGAGGAAATGTTTAAAGATGAAAAAAAAAATTAAAAACTTGACATGTCTAGATACTGACTAAAATGTTCACAATATAAAATTAATAATTAATTAATGTGAATATTGTTTTTTGATCTTATTAAGGCAGATTTAAAGGGGTCATGACATTGATTTTTGATTTTAACATGTTACTTGAGGTACACTTATAATTTTAATTTTTAAATTAAATAAATAAATAAAAAATATATTTTTTTTGCACAAAAAAAAACCCCGAATATATATGCGTATTTTTGAGGGGTGGCTGCTTTAAGGTTTGTCAGTAAACATACAGTATCAACGCTAGCTAGTTTTGAAAACATTATCCATATAAAATCGGCATTTACAGACAAAGCATTATGAAATTATTACTGGGATCCTTTTGAAGATACAAACAAGCTGTTTAAACTGTCAACGTGAGCGTCCTTTAACTCTTCATTTGTCCTGTTGTCGAGTGTGTGGACACATCAGAATCTGAACACACATCTGTAAACTGTATCCAGTGTAGACAGCGTCACTGATTATAATGGCTTCTGTTTGCTTTAGTCGTGATGCTCACATCCAGGTAAAGCAAACGTCAGCCGTTAAGCGACTAAGGCCCCGTCCACACTACTGCGTTTTCGTTTAAAAACGGAGACCTTTTGCTACGTTTGCACCTCCCGTCCACGCTAAAACGGGAAAAACGAAGACCTAAAACGGAGAACTTTAAAAACGCTGCAGCTGCGTTTTGCGTTTTAAATCTCCGGAGGGCGTTTTAGTTCTCCCGCTCAGCTCTATGATTGGGTGTTATCAGTCATAACGTATCCTTCCCTGATTCGTCATTCACTGTTTACATCGGCACGCGCATGACCAGTGTTGGTGAATGGTCACGTGATCCGCGTTTTCAGTTGTTTTAATGTGGACGGAGATCATTTCTAATACGCAGATAAAACGCTGGTGTGGACAGAGATCTTTTTCGTTTTAATTCTCCGTTTTTAAACGAAAACGCAGTAGTGTGAACGGGGACTAAGCACCAGTGGGCGGGGCATTCATTGATGTCGTGCTCTGGAGGCAGTCATATGCAAATATATGTGCCTGTGACGTCACAGATCCCGCAATATCCAAACGAGCCGCTTTTGTAGATTGACTGAAAATATCGACTGATACAATAAATTGAAAAACATAATCTCTAATAACAGCCAGCAATATGGTCCCAACACATTGTATACAAGTGCTACAGTAGACAAAGTACCTAAATACACAGAGCCAGAAACCAGCATTGCGGGCATGTCATGTGAGGTTACCTGGGCGAAGGATGAAGCTGAAGAGAGGGAGGAGGAAACAGGGGTCGTAGAGAGATGACAGATCGAGAGGACGCTCGCCTTCATGAGTGTACACCGGGTTTCTGCTGCCCTGTAGAAAGAGTTGTAGTGCATGACTCAGGCTTTAAAAGGGTTCAGTTCATTTATTTTCCTACTTCTATCAAGTCAAAAGGAATAATTCAATTTAGAATTTGTTCTAAAGGTTAGTTCACCCAAAACTCTGAGGCTTCACATTGTTCATAAAGAGATTGTAAAATAATTCCACATGAAACAAGCGGTTTAATTCAAGTCTTCTGAAGAGAATCACTTCATTTTGGCTTCGATTTACATATTGAAAGGGGTATACAGTCACAGAACCAGATATGAAGAATGAAGACCCGGAGTCAGAATTATAAAACAAATTAAAGAAAGTTACTGAATATAGTTTGCAGTTTCATCAGCAGAAGTCAGCTTCAAGACTCTTACAGTTACCAAGATCACAGCAGGTATACCATTTCCAAGGTCTAAGCTAGGTCATTGCTTACACGTTGAATGATTCTCATTGGCTAAGAAATAGATAAACACAGTAATTTTCCACATATATACAGATAGACGAAAGCATATCTCCATCGATGATGTATCTGACATTCAGAGGCACATCATAAAACTCCAGGTCGCAGATTTGGGTGCTGGGCGCCAACATGTCCAGAACAACAACTCAGTCAATCTCCAATAATGCCAGTGGTTCCTTAACCTGCAACCAAGAAGACTAACACACACACACCAACGACACACTGCTTTTCCTGCTTTTCTAACTATAAACAGGAGAGACCTCTCAAAACATCAAGATAATGCGTTCTTTCTCCCAAGGATAGCTAAACTTTAGTCTAACTGGAAAGTAAGGCTTTAATAAAGAAATGGTCCCTCAAACTATTGGCTTCAGTGACCTCTATATGTTAACAGTTTGAAGACCTTTCTCAAACACAAAACAAATCCCTGTTTCATTTCTGGAAACCGGGCTAAATGAGCAAGCACTGTTACCGCATTCAGATATCAATGAAAAAAACATCTCAGTAATCACACTGGTAACTTCTAAAACAAAGTAAAATCTCACAGGCCTAGAGAACTCATTCATCTCATTTAATATTTAGAAGGAAAAATATGGATTAATACCTTGATTATAATTACTCATCAATACATAGACATTGAAGCAGCGGTGATTCCAGATTCCAATCCACCCCCTTCAATATAAACAAAAGCAAACAGGACTGAAACGGTTTACTAGCTTACTACTCGACATTGCACTCTACCTGTTCAACTTAACACAACTACAGGGGTTGGACAATGAAACTGAAACACTGGCCAATGTTGGAGGTTTCACATCTACGTATATGCATGGCGGCCAATCTTCAGAGTGAAGCACGGGTGGATCAGTGATGGTTTGAGCTCCAATATCATGACAATCCTGATTGTATTTGATGGACACGACACTGCCGAGGACTACCAAACCCTTCTGGAGGATCATGAGCACCTGATGCTCATGATCATGCACCAACACACACAGCAAGACTTGTGACAGAAGGGTTTGATGAAGATGAAAGTGACGTTGAACATCTCCCATGGTCTGACAGTCACCAGATCTGAATATTATTGAGGTGTTTTGGAGGAGCGAGTCCACCAGCATCATATAGCGACCTGGACACTGTTCTGGAAGAGGAACGGCTCATAATCCCTCTGGTCACTGTGAAGGACTTCTATCTGTCAATTGGTGCTGTATTTGGATGCAAAATGAGGCCCTCACCATTCTAACAAATTATTGTGTAGTAAAACCAGGTGTTTCAGTTTTTTTGTCTAATCAGCCAAACACATAGCAGCAACTGCATTTAGGCATGCAGACATGATCAAGATGATCTGGTGAAGTTCAAACTGAGCATCAGAATGGGGAGGAAAGGTGATTTTGAATTCAAAAGAAGTGGGTTTGAATGTGGCATGGTTGTTGCTGGTCCAAGTTCTTCAGAAACTGCTGATCTACTGGGATTTTCACGCATCTCTAAGTGAAAATGTTCATTTAGCAGCACTTCTGTGGGAGAAAATGCCTTGTTGCCATCTCTGAACACACAACACATCAAACCTTGAAGCAGAAGAAACACACCGGTGACACTCCTTTCAGCTGAGAACAACAAACTGAGGCTAAAATTCACCAAAACTGGACAATAGAAGATTGGAAAAACGATGCCTGGTCTGATAAGTCTCGATTTCTGCTGTGACATTCATTTTGTTGGGTCAGAATTTGACATAAACAACATGAAAGCATGGATCTATCCTGCCTTGTACACTTTGTGCCCCTTAGTACCAACTGAGCTTTGGTTAAATGCCACAGTTCTACCTGAGTATTGTTGCCGTGTATACCTTTATGACCACAGTCTATCATCTTCTGATGGCCTCTTCCAGCAGGATAACAAAGATCAGATCAGATCATCTAAATCATCAGATCAGTTCACTAAACTCAAACGGCCTCCACAGTCGCCAGATCTCAATCCAATAGAGCATCTTTGGGATGTGCTGGAACAGGAGATTCACATCATGGATGTGCAGACGACAAATCTGCAGCAACTGTGTGATGATATCATGTCAATATGCACCAAAATCTCTAAGGAATATTTCCTGCACCTTGTTGAATCTCTGCCAGGAAGAATTAAGGCACTTCTGAAGGCAAAAGCGGGTCCAACCCTGTGCTACCTCCATAGTTTGGCTGGAATAGATTTTCAATGGCGAGACAGAAATCTATCTTAATTCGTGTTGTAAAGGTCTTACGGGTTTGGAACAACATGAGGGTGAGTAATTACATGACAGAATTTTCCTTTTTGGGTGAACTAACACTTTGGGACAGATAAATGCCGTATGTCATTTAGGCTACGTTCACACTGCAGGGCTTAATGCTCAATTCCGATTTTTTGAAAAAATGCGATTTTTTTGCAAGGCCGTTCACATTTCCAATTAAATGCGACCTTTTGTGATCTCCTGTGTGAACGTGAAATGACCCAGAAGTGACCCGCATGCGCAGAAGAGTAATCAACGGTCAACGACGTCACTTGTTGTTTGCAGAATAGTTCTTTTTTTTCATATGTTGCGAGCTTTTGTTTTATTATTATTATTGCCACAGCCCATATACAAACACAGACAATAATTATTTTATCGATGGGCAGTTTGCACATAAATGTAAGATTTTTCCGATCCTCACCGACCTCGTCATAAAACCCGTTTAATTGATAGTGCGTGTCACCGGCGGCCGCGGTGTTGCCAGATTGGGTGGTTATTCGCTACATTTTAAGGCATGTTTACATGTGTTTTAGCCAGGTTTTCGCTTGGAAGGCTCTATATCTGGCACTAGGGCTGCCCCCAAATAGTCGACTAAATGTGCAATCAGGGGCTGCGCAGTCAGTGTATGACATGACATCAAAGCAACGAGAGATCAACGAGATCTCGTGCCTCGCGGTATACCAAAACGCACTTGTGGGAGAGGTATCGGAAAATATCGCGACCAACAAGCTGTTGTCTTAGACCCACGTTTAAAGAGCTTGTCATTCTTTGACCAACACGAACGAGAAGATGCGTACTCCACAGCGAGAAGATGCGTACTCCACAGTGTCGGATCTGACAGAAATTTTATCTACAGAAGCTGCGCGCCAGAAAGTGATCATGACAGTATTAGCCCTGCGGAGGGTGAGCTCGAACCGAATAAGGAAAATTGATGAGGAAGAGCATGCAGAAGAGAGGGATGAACTAAAAAATGTACTTGGCAGATAAAACAAAGGTTGATTCGGGACCACTGGCATGGTGGCAAAAAAATTAACATCAATATTCAAAGCTCGCTAAAGCAGCTAAACGCCTCCACATCCACTCCATCAGAGCGCATCTTTTCAAAGGCCGGCTTCATTGTGAACATGTCGAGAAGCTCCCTTCTTCCCAACAATGTGGACAAGCTGGTGTTCCTCTCACATAATATGAAAAAAATTAAATCGAATTGAAAGCTTAGGTAAGAATAATTAATTTCATTTTTGAAGTGTTTCTGTTTGCGATCCGTTAGGCTATATAAAAAACAAAACAAAAAAAAACTGATATTTTTATAACGGTTAGGCTATACAAATAAATAAATATTATTTTTATTTATTCGTTTTTATATAATGCAGAAGTCGTTTTTTTATTCTAAGAAAAAATAGTCTGATGTTTGCAATTTGTTGTTTCAGGTTAAGACTCATCCATCGTCTTAAATGGCAGTTTGCGGTTTTGCTCTGATATTTTTGTCCTTTAAATTAGCATATTTGTTCCACATTTTTTTTAAATATAGCCTAGTTGTTCTAAACAATTTAATCAAATACTTAGGCTGTTGATTTGTTTGCCGCCTTCTTTTTTATTCGCAATATAAGTTTTGGCGTTCTGCGATATGCCATGTGCGTTTATTAAATTGTTCGTTTATTAATTTTCCTTTTGAACAATATAAAAAATATATTAATTTAATTTTCCACTGTATTTTATACCAAACAGTGTTTTTGCTACAGTATTATTTATTTTTTGCCTTGTTTTGTACTAGGCCTAAGTTACTAATAAGTTTATTTAATTTATTTTAAAGAACAAAATTTATTTTATTTTATTCAAAACTGTTTTTTTTTACCATTTAACTGTTACAGTTTGTATTTTTGATAATAAATTATTAAAATGCACACTTGCACAGGCAGTCTGATTGCTGTTTTTTTATTCTACAATAACGTGTCGTAAGCGTTGTATACTTTAAACGCTTTACTATTCTGTTTTAAGCGCTTAATTTTCAGTTTGAACGTGCTAATATCATGCTTTAGCATTTTCTGTCATATGGAAGTGTTAAACTTCAACTTTGGACTATTCCTTTCCTTGTATATACGCAAGCTTTTATATTAATATCATAAATTAACGATTATTCGACTAATCGCTAAAATGCAGGAGTGTTAGTCGACTAGGAATATCTTTAGTCGGGGGCAGCCCTATCTGGCACCCTACTGTACAAAGTTATACTGACAGAGTGCGCACGTTTACATACACCAGAATGAACGTGTTCACAGTAATGTTCATCAGGCAGTAATACAGTATGTTTATTTCGGGCGAACGTGAATAATATGATGCGCGAAAATATGAACGCATCATGCACTATCGTTCATTGAACGCGTTCAGGCACAACACTGGGGAAGAGACACGTCTGCAGTGGCCCATAACAGTGAGGAAACGCGTTGGAGTTAGCGTGTATTGGCTAGCTACAGGTGCGTGCAATGACGTGCGGGTCGGATATATGTGACCTGGCCGTTCAGATTGAAGTCGCATTTCAAAAGATCGGATTCATATCGGATTTAGACCACATACCCAAGTGGCCTGGGTCGCATTTGAAAAGATCGGATCTGTGTCGTTCAGACTGTCATGAAAAAATCAGATGCAGGTCGCATAGGGGCAAAAAAATCGGTATTAGGTCGTTTCATCCTGCAGTGTGAACGTAGTCTTACTCTCGCCTGTTGTTACCTGAAGGAGGATGCGTCGCTGCTGTGGGAAGTGTGTCACAGTGTTTAACATCATGTCTGCGCTGAGCAGTGACAGCAGCTGCTCTGAACTGGGCTTCTGCCACAGGGAAGGTCCCAGGCTCTTACGGGCTTTATGGTGCTCCACCGCGGCGGGACCCCAGAGCACATACCTGACCACAAACACACACACACACATGTAGTAAACCAACGTTTTCCTTTTGTGGAAATCATCTTCAAACGTGTGATGTGAAATATGCTGAAACGTACTGAAACTCCGTGAGACTGATGTTGTTCTTCTCGTACTCCTGGAGCACAAGCAGAAGCTTCTGGTCTGCGATAACCAAAAAACATTTCACTAAATCACACAACTGACTTCATACAAAGTCCAAATCAAATGAATCATGTCAAGTGGGTAATTTACCTGTGGCGCTCAGCGAAGCTCCATACGCACCAAGCAGCACGAGGAAGTGGTTGCTGTTACACACTCCGGGACATTTTTTCACCAGCGTCAGCAAGAAAGACACCAATGATTCTGGAAAACGTTAATATCATTATTATTTTAAACAACAATCATCCAGAAGAGGTTGTTTGAATCCGAAATCCAAAATCTAAGGAATAGTGATAGAAGCAGAAGCCTTAGGAAGACGAATCAAGTTCTCCTGGGAAGTTCGTACGTTCGAGGTGGGAAGTCGTGTTTACGACGTGAGGTGCGTTCAAGTCAGTTTCGTCGGAGCAAAATGGCGGTGTACCTTCTTTTAATGAATTACACGAAAATACAGCAAGGTTTGTTAACTCTGCTAATAAAACAAAGAATGTGCATCAGGTGTGTTTTTCTTTTTATGTTTTTATTAGCTTATGAAGCCAATGTAAACTCAATCATTAGGTATAATTTTTATTTTACAAAGATATCATATTTTGTGCAGAGAGCTTGCTTTATAAATGAAAAAGCCTTACAATGTCAATGAGTAAACATTGAAATTCAATTTAAATTTACCGTCAACAGACGTTGAATGAACGTTTCTCACTGACACGCCCCCAACTCGTACAGATCGGCGCTTAAAGAAAATCCCGAGCTCCCAACTGGTATTTACGACATTGTGGTGGCGTTCAAGTGCGTTCAACTCGTAATTACGATCTATACGAGATGACTTGAACGCAGCATTAGTTCACTTTTAAAAATACTTTTGCTGATAATTTACTCACCCCCATGTCATCCAAGATGCCCACGTCTTTCTTTCTTCAGTCGAAAAGAAATTAAGGTTTTTTTAAGATTTTTCTCCATATAATGGACTTCAAAGGGAACCATACGGTTCAAGGTCCAGACAGTTTCAGTGCAAACTGCAAACTGTTCAAAGGGCTTTAAACGATTCCAGACAATGAATAAGGGTCTTATCAAGCGAAACGATCGCTCATTTAATAAATAAATAACAAAGTTTAAGATTTATAAGCTCAAATGCTCGCCTTGCTCTGTTCTGTGATGCGCGTTCGTGACTCTCCTGTTCGAACTCGTTTATCAAAATGAATGAATTTTTTTCAGAGTAATTTGAGTCATTCAATGAACGAAACGAACGAATTGACTCGGAAAAAGATTTGTTCATTTTGAGTTCGAACAGGAGAGCAAGGCGACCATTTGAGCTTATAAAACTTAAACTTTGTTATTATTTTTTTTTAATGAGCGATCGTTTCGCTTGATAAGATTAATAATTATTCATCGTCTGGAATCGTTTAAAGCCCTTTGAACAGTTTGCAGTTTGTACTGAAACTGTCTTTTGGAACTTGAACCGTTTGGTTCCCAATCAAGTCCATTATATGGAGAAAAATCCTGGAATGTTTTCATCAAAAACCTTCATTTCTTTTCGACTGAAGAAAGAAAGACATGGACATCTTGGATGACATGGGGGGGGGAGTGAATTATCAGCAAAAATAGTTTTTTAAAAAGTGAACTACTCCTTAAACACATGTTTTGGAATACACATATTTGTACTCACAATTACCGGTATGGGTCTTTCGGTCCGACATGTGTAGCGAACGATTGTTTCAACCACTGACAGTGAAGGACATCTTGTGGAACATAATTTGAAACGCAGAGGTTTCCAACTAAGATGGGACAGTTCTGTGTGTTTATTGATTTATGCAGCAAAAACATCTGAAAATATTGTAGTGGGAAAAGTGGACAATCCAAGTTGTCCTAAACATTTGACGTGCTTTATATTAAGCGCTTCAATCTAACTCATAAGCCTACTTTTTAAAGCAGACTGCCCTCCTGTCAGATGTGTGTCATTTCATTTTAGCAAGCAAGTCTCCTTTAAACTTCACAGACGTCGATGAATGAGCGCGGATGCACATGCAACCCCAACAGATAATTCTGACGAATATATACATTTAGCAGAAATATTTTTCATCTAGAAGTAGAAGCCCTTCAAACATAATCTTCCATTTACAAAAGGACTATAAACTGCAGAGTGAAGAGTGTGCTATGGAAGTTTGTTTTCTCCAGAGGATTAAAATAAAGATTTTGATCTCACTATTTAGAGTTTTTTGGATTACAAAATTATCTTAGAATTGTGAAATATTGTAAAAAAAAAAAAACCTTTTTTATTTTGGTATTCTGTGGTGGAAAAAAAACTGAATTGTGAGATGTAAACTCAATAATACAATACACAAACAACACAGCAAGATATAAACTTGCAATTGCAAATTTGAGGGGAAAAAAAGTCAATTACAAAATATAAATATACAATAGAGAGTAATATTCTGAATTGAACTCGCAACTAAGTTATAAAGTCAAAATTGTGAGATAAAAACGTGCAATTCTGAGAAGACAAAAAGGCCGTTCTTTTTTTCTTTTTGGCAGCAATATTAATAGATTTGTATTCAAGGACAGAGCCATTTAGTTTGCTCTGTAAACCAGTTTTTAGTTTAAAAAAAAAACATGTTTTTTTTCTCCCTTCAGTATCAAAAACCGAACCGTCACTTTAAAATCACGGTTCGTCAGTGCCTCGATTTTATGGGTACCATTAGACCCCTAATAAACATTTTGTAGAAATTCTCAATCCAAAAAAACTGAACCAAACTGTATCAACACTGAACAGACTTCAGCTTACTTAAGTCTAGTGTCTTTTTAGAGCTGCTTTTCAGCAGAATCGAACTCTGTTTGCATCACTGCATCATTATTTTACAGTTTTTCGCTGTAGAGTATAGAATAAAGTGCCATATAAATAATGGTGACTTGACTTTAAACTGATAAAAATATCAAAATATTTACGTTTAGATGCCAATCAAAAGATAAGCTTCATGCGCCACGGAAGGAGGACATTGAGCTTCATTACCTTTAGACGGATGAGGGCTGTGGGACTCGTCCGGTGCGGCCAGCATCGTGGGCAGGAACAGAGAGTGACTGGTGGTCATCATGTGAATGGTGGACATGGGCAGCAGCTCTTCGGGAGTCTCTGGTCTTCCATATATGATCTCCACAATGGTGTTTAAGGTCCCCAGAAAGCTTGCGTCACTGTATCGATACCTGAGAGTGAAATTTTAGTCATGATCATGTTTCTGTTGGTCCACTCAAAGTTGTGTTGGATTTTCTCCTCAGCGTAAAGGTTAAGATGTTCATCTGTCCCTGTTTTCCATGTTTGTGGAGTTAATATAAAGGCTATAATCGTATAAATGTGTTTACACAACCTTTTCAAAAATTGTTTCTGTTGTTTTGCGTGTGTTCGGCCAATCAGCGTTCGCTAACGTCACTGGTAGTTCCTATAGACCATTTCACAAGATGTAAACAACACTGGTCTAGAAGCACTTCCTGTTTCAGTTTTTTAACACTACATAAAAGCTGGGATAAAATACAACCAACAGAACATTTAAAACTGAATCAAAAAGTTAAACAAACATCTTTAAGATGTTTTCTTTACATGTGAAATAAAGAAAACAGCTACAAACTGAAACAGGAAGTGCTTCTGGACCAGTGTTGTTTACATCTTGTGAAATGGTCTATAGTGCTGGTTTAGGCCGACTCTGAAGTAAAAGCTCAATTAGTTCCTCCAAAACGAGTTCCTAGGGCTAAATCGTTCCCAGTTCCTGCCAAAATCCGGATACTTCCGCCATTAGTTCTAGGAACTATGAAAAGGTTAATCCGGTGCGAAAGTCATTAAAGTTGCCCTGTGGTGAAAATCAAGCTTTTAATGTTGTTTATATGTCTATGTGGTGTTTTTAATTTTAATTTAAGACAAACCATGTGTAAATTCATCAGTCGACAGCATTGCTGAGTATTTTCTCCATAAAACTGCAGTGAACCAAAGACAGTCTCAAAAACACGCTTTGAAATCGCTGGTGTTTCTGACGTCACAAACGACCTTGTAAGTAACCAATCAGATCAACGGGTGATCGTCAACAAATGGATCTCTGAGCGGCTGTGAGTGAGTGGAGGTGGGACTCATTTGCATATTCATAGAACCACTTATTCTAAATGATTCAAGATATTTTAAGGCATGACGATGTTTTTTCCAAGAAACGTTTAAAATGGTAATTTTTCTGATCAAAAACGAGTTTTAATGGATCAAATGATTGACTACAGGAGGACTTTAAGAGAAAAGACACTTACTTCAGGCCAGACTTGACAAAAGCGTTCCAGTCTGATGCAGTGATATTTTCTGGAACGATCTGCAATACACCAAACATCAGCTGAATGTTGAGCTATTTACATAACAAAAATGTGTAACTAAAGGGAACAAAATACTGTAAACATTTATATAACTACATTATGCTTATGTGTGGTGTGGTGATGGGAGAGACCCGGGTTCAAATCCACTGTGAGACACCAATGTGTCCCTGAGCTAGACACTTAACCCCTAGTTGCTCCAGAGGCATGCGACCTCTGACATATATAGCGATTGTAAGTCGCTTTGGATAAAAGCGTCATCTAAATGAATAAATGTAAATGTAAATGTGGCACAAATGTTGTTATTAGCCCCGCTTACAACAAATAGTTGATATGGAAAATGGTATTCTGTGTTAAATACAACAGTTAAAAATGTGAATGCTCTGTCAATGCTTTACAAGTGTGCGGTTTGTGAAAATAATACAATTTCACTGATAACTTCTGACTTACACCACATTAAAGTTTAAAACATGCAACTGCCGGTTTCAATAGCAAAACAAACACACGTTATCATGAGTCTAGTTTGAATCACTTTTCAACTTGAAACATCTAAATCTGGAAACCTCAGTAACTTGAATAATATTAAAAGAAAAAATGTGAAATAACAATCCTAAAGTAGTGGAGCTAACCCCACCCACAGGAATTCTGATATAATCAGATGTTCATCCACCTAGAACAGTAAGAAGACAGATGGACCCACCAGGAGTGACTTGAGTCTCGTCAGCACGGTCTCTTCATGAAGGGACTGAGGGTCTTTCTGCTCTTTGTATACAGCAGCCAGCCAGCGGAGCGCGGCCGAGAGCAGACACGTCCTCCACCCACACAGCTCCTCTGCACTATCACACAGCTTCTCACTGATGCAGTCCGCCAGCTTCCACCTGAAACCACATGTGCCAGCATATCAACACCACATCTATCAAAGTAGGATGTCAACTATTCAAACATATTAAACTTCCTGGAAGTCTGAATCATTTCCATGGGTCTCTTTATTAATGAATAGGTTCAATTATTATACTTGTTTTAATCATCTAAATACGGTAGATACTTAAATCTAGCCGTTTACTACTAGGTATTGTTTCATTCAACTTCTTTGTCAGATGAATTCTCTTCAGTATAAATGTTTCGTAACAACCTCAGATTTGAAGTTTTGATAATAGTTATTAAACCTTTTACTTTATTAATTGTTTTTTTAATTATTATTTGCTTTTTATATGTATTTTATATAAATGGTTTAGTTTGACAAAAAGGAGTGACGCGTTTGGTAAACACTTTACAATAAGGTTCATTAGTTAATGGATTAAACAATTAGCAATATACTGTATGTGTTACTGTATTTATTAATCTTTGCTAACCCTCAGGTGCTCTTCGGTCATTTCTGACCGAAAAAAATTTCTGTTTTGAATTTCTAAAAATCACAGCTTCATCGGAATGTTACGAAACTTGGTGACTTTTATGGCACTGGGTATGTGAATACAAAAAAAAATTGAGGTCATGATCCGAGGAGGCTAAGTGGTTGTAAAAAAAATAGTCACACTCCTGACCGACCCATAGGAAATGAATGGGAAATTGACAAAAAAAATAAAATTCTCTGAATTTTTGTACGTACAATCTACAAATCGGCCACAATTCTAAAAAAAAGGTACACCACAGGAAAGGGGTGACACTCTACAACATCTAGAGTGCAAAACAGACAAACCCACCCACAAACACACACATACAAACACACTTTTATACACATACACACCAATACATTTTGATTACAAAAAGTATGTTTTGAATTTTTAAAAATCACAGCTTCATCGCAATGTTACGAAACTTGGTGACTTTTATGGCATTATGTATGTGAACACACAAAAAAATGGAGGTCATGATCTGAGCATGCTAAGTGGTCTTTAAAAAAAATAGTCACACTTGTGGTCTTTGGTCAAAAATGACCCCCATAGGAAATGAATGGGAAATTGACAAAAACACAAAAATTCACAATTTTTAATTTATTTTTTTTTATAAAAAAATCGTTTTTGAGATTGTTTCAACTATATATTCACAAATCGACCAAAAAAAATGTGTTCATTAACAGCTGGGGAATTCACATGCTTCTCCATAGAGAGCTGTACATGCCATCTAGTGGTTACACCATGATTCTACGCTTTTTCTCTATACTGTAACCAGATGGTGCTAATTTTCTTCAAAAAATATTGTTTTTCTGAAGGTCTAGACTCTATATTAAACTAAAATACCGCATTAATAATTTAAAAAAAATAATATATATATATATATAAATATATCTATATTTTCCCATGGCAAAAATAGACCATAAATATTGCAGAAATATTAATAAATTCAATCAAATTGTCTCAAAATAATAAATTACAAAGAATAAATATTATAGAACAAAAATAAATTGCATTGGTTTTACTGGGATGGAGGAAATTTAATTTTTAGGTGTCCGGTCACTTTTGACCGGGAAGATAACAAGTGTGACTCCGAAACGAAGAGCACCTGAGGGTTAATGCTAGTTAATAAAAATCCAGCTGTTCATTGTTTGTTCATGTTAGTCATGGTGCATTAACTAACGTTAAAAAATACAACCTTTGATTTAAACAATGTATTAGTAAATGTTGAAATTAAGATTAATAAATGCTAAAAAAGCATTGTTCATTCTTAATTCATGTTAACTAATAAACCTTATCGTAAAGTGTCGCCATGAGTTTACCTTTGATGACTGTCTGGTTTCTGAAGGATGGCAGGAAGATCTCTGATGAGTTGAGTGAGGTCGGCGTTCCCAGCAGCCAGTCGGAGGAGACCGGACAGGACGTCCACTTGCAGGTCGCTCGTAACTTCCCCTCGCTGCACCGCGTGCCACAGCTCAGGCAGCAAAGCTTTCTTCAGGGCCTTCAGGACTGATTTACGAACTGTGTGTAGCGATAGACAAGACGACATTGTGTCAAATTCAACACGAACAACATTATTTGAGCCTCTGCAAAGAAAGCAGCAACACTGACTGTCTTTAGGGCGTGCGGGATCATCACTGATGGCTCTCCTCAAGTAGGCGTCGAGCAGGAACAAGAAGCCGCTGCTTCGGGAGCTGATCTGCGCTAGGTTAGACGGCTCCAGGCACCACAGCTCGAAGCTGAGCACATGTGTGGAGCAGTTCTGCAGGAGTGCGGCCCCGATGGCCTGGGCTGACGGACTCTCTCTCTGGATGCAGTGCAGGAGAACCTCCGTCTGAATGAGTTTGGCCGTGCCTGGCTCCCGGGACAGCACCTAGAGAGAGACGTTTTTACAGAGAGTGTGCAAAAAGACAATGTATATAGCGCAGCTTCATCAGAGCAGCTTCACAGTATCAATCAAATCATAATAACACAATGTTCGTTTCTTAGTGGAAAAACATCCACGTTCGGTAGAGCTAATCAATGGTATTACTGATTGGTTAATTAATTTGAATATCCCCAACTGAGCAAGCCAAAGGCAACAGTGGCAAGGAACCGAAAAACTCCTTCAAGTGACTTAAAGGTGTCCTAAAACACCATCAGGTGACCCAATCGAGGGAAAAAAAAACCTTGGGAGAACTCACAGGCTCAGTCGGGGGGCGTTTATGACCTAGAGGCCGGATTTACAGTAACTGTGAGGTAAAAATGTTTATGAATGTCTCTGAACAGACTATATGTGTGCAGGTTTGTAAATCTTTCCAAACCATGCCTGAACAAACTGGAGTACAGGCATCTGTAGGCGCATTATCACTACTCTGAAGGCCCTCGATATACTTAAAGCAAAAATCGAAGAACGAACTGGTGCAACGTCATTTTGAACAAATCAAACATACTTATTATGTAATTGGGAGTTTGAAATGGCTTGTCAAGTTTTACCAATTACGTAATAAGTACGTGTGGCTCTTACTTCTTTAGCCCTATTCGGACAGGATTAGTTTAATAAGGGTAGATGGAGTAATGTAATTTTACCACAGGGCGTCTGTAATATCATTGGCCAATTCGCACGGGATAAGATATCTCAGTGGGAGGGGTTTACGCTATTTACGAACCGCCGTAATCCTGTCGACATGTGCGTATAACGTTGCTTCCTGATATCAACACGTATAACCTCCATTTATATATAAAAAACAGTTATGTACGGTTCAACGATATATTAAATAACTTCAGATTGGATTGTGTTGGTAATAGGCACTTATCTAACGCTAAAATAAGTTTTGTGCCTCTAACAAGTGCTTTCGATTCTTCTTTCTGATCTGAATGGTATCTGGAAAACACTTGAGTTTTGCCACAGATCTGTCCTAGCGTCTAGAACGCAACTGAATGCTTCAAGCGCCTCCATGCTTGAAAAACCACGGAAAACCACTTTTAACTAGGAAAAGACGTAATATTTACAGCGGCTTTACCGTCTATTCGCACGGGATAAGTATTACTCTACGTTCACACCGCCACCGACATGAGCGTCAAAGAAGTTCTGGCCACCCTGTCAAGGACGCTTGTTAAATAGTACGGGGAAGCTTGTTGACGGTTTGAACGTTCTGACGTTGCAGGGAGAATAGAAGTGTCACAACATGAAATGTAATAAACAGAAGAAAAAAAAACAAGCAAAACATTGAAGAAACCTTTTTTAATGACAGCATTTTTATAACGTTTTGGTCACATTTGGTAGTTGGTAGTAAAAAAATAGTTATCTATTATTATTATTATTGCGGTCAAATCGGTGTCACCGTGAGCAAATTAATTGCATTCCCGCTTTAAAAACGAGCGTTCGAAAATATTTCAAATAAAAGTTGCGCTCATGCAGTCCCTATAAGCAAACAACGTCATGTCATAAACGATACGAAACCAGTACGAAACACAGCAACGGCGATCATTAGCTTCTCTTCCATTTTCTCGGAACTAATGGTTGAACGAAAGTTTACATCGTATGTTTCTCCGGAATTAGCCAGTGTGAAGGACGTCTATATTCTGATTGGTTGTTGAACCGCGTCACAGCTCATTACCATAAAGTTGAGCTTCTTTCAACTTTCCGATTGACGCTCAAAACGCCCAAAATGCGACGCCGATGGATTTGACGCTGCTGCAGCTGAGAAAAGCCAGCTTCCTTTGAAATTGAATGACTTCTGGCCGCTTTGGAAGCTCAAGTCGGCGGCGGTGTGAACGTACAGTTACCTGAGGTAATTTTTCCAGACCTTTTTACAGAAGGTAAAAGTTGCTGTAATTTTTACTAACATTGTCCGTAATGATAATTTATGCCTTGTTCACACTACATGATTTTAAAACGTCGGGCTGAACTGTGCGGTTCACACTACATGACTTGCTCTCAGTGAAATCAGGAGTGTTCAAGTTGTTAACTGTTCACACCACACAACACAACGTGATTGATCCACAACAGGAGGTAACTCACTAGACGAGTTCACAACGCACTATATAGAGATACAACCACGATCGGATGATAAGAGCAAATCATTTGTGACTCAATGAGAGCTGTTTCAGTAATGTTACGGTCTAAATCCTGAAAATAATCAAATAAATGTCACCCAACGATTCTATCTTGTCAACAAACCACGTTTTGTCACGAAAAAAACACGCAATAAATAAATAAATATTGCGCCAATACCCAGCGAAGAAGAGAACACAACACGTGAATATGGGCGTCAGACAGAAACTAGTGCTGCACACTGTTTGCTCGACGATCCGCTCTGAGGGAAAAAATGCAAAAAAAAATATAAAAACTAAGATTTACCTGGTGTCCTCAACCCTTGCGTTGCTATGATTGGCTGTACTCATGACATCACTGAGATTGAGTCGCGCGACGGCTCTGGATATCTAGCAGGCTAGATATTTTTCTGGGCTTGGTGACCTGTCTGCGAGGCGTCTGCGAGCGTTCTCGCTGCGTTGTTGGCTCTTTCATACTAACAGATTGGCAAGCGTTCATCGTCCGCTAATCTCCCGCGATTTGCACGCGATAACACCCTGACCTGTCGGCGACTCAACGATTTGCAAATTGGGCATACATCGGGCTTAAAATCATGTAGTGTGAACTTGGCTTAAAGGGTTAGTTCACCCAAAAATGAAAATTCTGTCAGTATTTACTCACCCTCATGTTGTTCCAACCCCGTAAGACCTTCATTCATCTTCTGAACACAAATTAAGATATTTAAGATATTAAGATCGCTCCTGCATACAGTCCATAGGCTTCTTGAGTGACTGGCTCTTGCTGTCCTCGAAAAGTCATTAAAGACATCGTTAAAATAGTCCAAGTGACTACAGGGGCTCAATCTTAAGTTTATCAAATGACGAGAACACTTTTGTGCGCAAAAAAACAACAAAAATAACGACTTTATTTCAACTATTGGTTTATTTCTCCCTCTGCCTCGAGTCAGGTTACTAGTTTAATAGCGTAAGCTTCCGTTATTGTACGTCACACGCATCACACACACATGACCAGCGTCGGCCAATAGTGAGCCTACGTGTGACGTAGCTTTACGCAATCACACTACGTTAACTGACTTACAGGCTCATGGAGAAGGAAGTGAATAGTTGAAATAAAGTCGTTATTTTTGTTGTTTTTTTGCGCACAAAAGTGTTCTCGTCGTTTGATAAACTTAAGATTGAGGCCCTGTAGTCACTTGGACTATTTTAACGATGTCTTTAATGACTTTTCGAGGACAGCAAGAGCCAGTCCCTCAAGAAGCCTATGGACTGTATGCAGGAGCGATCTTAATATCTTAAATATCTTAATTTGTGTTCCGAAGATGAACGAAGGTCTTACGGGGTTGGAACAACATGAGGGTGAGTAAATACTGACAGAATTTTCATTTTTGGGTGAACTAACCCTTTAAGATGGCACATTCGAACGGACTAAAATCACAGAGAAGCTCTGGTGATAATTACTTTACCCCACTTCTCCATGTTAAACTAGTCCCTCCGAATACGAGAAAATCTTCTCTGGTTAAAGGGATAGTTCACCCAAAAAATGAACATTTTTACCCCCAAGTGAAGAACTTCGCTGTGATTACATCGGCCGTTTGAGTGTGAAGTTTCCCCGTGGTGTGTACCTGTAGCAGGAAGTCCTCGAGCGGCACACACTGGCAGGGCGTGAGGAGAGCAGCCAGACCTCTAAGGTGAGCCTGGGACAGAGACACACATCTGCTGTGGTCTTCAGAGAGCAGCTTCAGGACGGCGTGCCCGTACACACTCAGCCGGCTCTCAGGGGCCACCAGGCTCTTCTGAGGGAGCAGCAGCAGAGCGGACACCACCTCCGTCAGGCTGGACGCCTCCATGAAGTCGTGCAGGGACAGCAGCGCTCGGACACACAGGGACTGCTTTCTGGGACAACTTCTGAAGACCAAAAGGGATTTTTCAGTGATGCACCAAACAAAAAAAACTACATTGCATTTTGCTCATTCTATTCTCGACTTTCGATACCCAGAAAACCCACTACAAATGCCAAAATGGCCATTACACAATTACAGCATACTGAATATAACATCCCATAATGCAACACACTCAATTCAACACTCCCTTTCTAGTGTCATAAATGAATTAGAAGTACAGCAAACGTGATTTTTAACACCACTATTATGCCCCATTTTTTTTTTTTTTTTTGAATACAAATGCAAATGAGATTATAACTGGGCGCTGCTGAATTGTAGGGAGGTTTATTGTTGCACAATGTGTACTGTATTATAACTAAATTAAGTATGCAGTATAGACCATTTCACAAGATGTAAACAACACTGGTCCAGAAACACTTCCTGTTTCAGTTTGTAACTGTTTTTTTTATTTCACATGTAAAGAAAAAATCTTAAAGATGTTTGTTTAACTTTTTGATTCAGTTTTAAATGTTCTGTTGGTTGTATTTTATCCCAGCTTTTATTTAGTGTTAAAAAAATGAAACAGGAAGTGCTTCTGGACCAGTGTTGTTTACATCTTGTGAAATGGTCTATACAGTATATAGTAAGAGGTATGCTAATATTCCATTGCGAAAATCTGTGATTCAAAACAAAGTCAAACTTAAAGGGATTACTTTAAATTCAAAAATCACTGGTATTTCAAACCCATAAGACTCTCGTTCATCTAGTCATCTTCGAAACGATCTCCGTTGAAAGTCCACACAACTAAAACTTTGACACTTCAAAATAAAAGCAGAGTCTCATAAGGTCTTAAATCTAAAACATTTCAAAGACCTGCACAAATAAAATGAACACCGTATGTCTAAATAAATCATGCATCTCAGATTCTTTTCCTTTATTAAACAGGTTTATTCAAATTCAAAACAGGGTAACTGCAAGTTTAAATACTCAAGACAAATTTTATTCAATATATACTCACCTAAAGGATTATTAGGAACACCATACTAATACTGTGCACCTTCAGAACTGCCTTAATTCTACGTGGCATTGATTCAACAAGGTGCTGAAAGCATTCATTAGAAATGTTGGCCCATACTGATAGGATAGCATCTTGCAGTTGATGGAGATTTGTGGGATGCACATCCAGGACACGAAGCTCCCGTTCCACCACATCCCAAAGATGCTCTATTGGGTTGAGATCTGGTGACTGTGGGGGCCATTTTAGTACAGTCAACTCATTGTCATGTTCAAGAAACCAATTTGAGATGATTCCAGCTTTGTGACATGGTGCATTATCCTGCTGGAAGTAGCCATCAGAGGATGGGGACATGGTGGACATAAAGGGATGGACATGGTCAGAAACAATGCTCAGGTAGGTCGTGGCATTTAAACGATGCCCAAATGGCACAAAGGGGCCTAAAGTGTGCCAAGAAAACATCCCCCTACACCACCACTGCCAGCCTGCACAGTGGGAACAAGGCATGATGGATCCATGTTCTCATTCTGTTTACACCAAATTCTGACTCTACCATCTGAATGTCTCAACAGAAATCCAGACTCATCAGACCAGGCAACATTTTTCCATTCTTCAACTTTCAAATTGTAGCCTCTTTTTCCTATTTGTAGTGGAGATGAGTGGTACCCGGTGGGGTCTTCTGCTGTTGTAGCCCATCCGCCTCAAGGTTGTGCGTGTTGTGGCTTCACAAATGCTTTGCTGCATACCTCGGTTGTAACGAGTGGTTATTTCAGTCAAAGTTGCTCTTCTATCAGCTTGAATCAGTCGGCCCATTCTCCTCTGACCTCTAGCATCAACAAGGCATTTTCGCCCACAGGACTGACACATACTGGACTTTTTTCCCTATTCACACCATTCTTTGTAAACCCTAGAAATGGTTGTGTGTGAAAATCCCAGTAACTGAGCAGATTGTGAAATACTCCACCAACAATCATGCCACGCTCAAAATTGCTTAAATCACCTTTCTTTCCCATTCTGACATTCAGTTTGGAGTTCAGGAGATTGTCTTGACCAGGACTATTCCCATAAATGCATTGAAGCAACTGCCATGTGATTGGTTGATTAGATAATTGCATTAATGAGAAACTGAACAGGTGTTCCTAATAAACCTTTAGGTGAGTGTATATGTTTGTGTATTCAAATTGGTTTATGTACTAATATATCAATACATACAAATTAGAGGTTGATAGATATTGGATTTTGCTCATCCGATATTAATGTGTTTAAAGAAAGGCAATAGGCAACACAAACATCACTGTGCTAATACTTGTAAAACCCGTGTATTTTAAGCATAATTGTAGGACTTCTAATTGAAAATAGAGCAAACAATAGAGAGCAACGTTTTGACTTTGAACATGCAGCGCTCGTTTTTATTTCACTCAATGAAACGTGCTCGCGTGACACAAAACAAACATCTGAAGAACGCTTATGGGTTTGGAACAACATGAAGGTGTGTCATTGATGGGTGACCTATCCCTTTAATATCAAAGTATTATTAACTGTACTGTAAAATAGTATATAAACAGATACCTATCGTTTTAAGTATTTAATCTAGCAGAAAGCGCATATTTTGACATACTTGCTTCCCCTGTGGTGTAGTTCTGTGAGCACGGCTTTCTGCACGGCGGTCAGGTATGAGCTCGCGACCTCCAGGGCGTCCAGGTCTCGGAGCGCGCCGGCGCTGGACTCCAGGAGGGTGAGCGTGCTCTCGCTCAGACACGCACACAGACGCTTCAGTCTCACTGGATTCAGACTGTGAGGAGGGAAACAGCTCAGCTCCAGAGCCAGGAACCACTGCTCCACTGCGGGGTGTTTAAACACTGATCTGAGGACAGCCAGTGTGATCTGGAGGGCAGAGGAGAAACAGTGTAAGGTTTCTGGACTCAATTCCTACAGTCGCCATATCGAATTGTGATTTTTCAGATTTAAAAAAATTGGACTGCCATTTGCCCCACAATTGTTCTGTTGTGTTCTGTCAAAATATGATTTTTCCAGTGTAAAAAAAAAAAAAAATAGCAAAAACACAAAAATAAAATATGGAAATATCTGATTGCGATTTACAGAGATACAGGTTTGCTGCACTTTTTTATAGGGCTGCACAGTTATATTGTACTATAATTTTGTGATTATATATCAATATTAGAGCCCGACCAATAAAGGATTTTGAAGGCCGATACCGATACAAATATTTTTTGGGTTTTAAAATCCGATATATCGGCCGATATTTTATTTATTTATTTGTTTATTTATTTATTTATTTATTTTTAACTGGACATGATAGTCCCAAATTTTGTCATGCTTATTTGAGTTAAGAGAACTGATGGGGATGTTCTTTTAATTGTTATTCAAGCAATGTATGTATCGTGACCAACTCAACGAGTGTTGCCAACAGAGACGGTGTAGAGTGCCCTCTGGTGGACAAACTATACAACTCCAACACTCATGACATGGTTCAAGCGTGTTTCGTCCATTTTTATTTTATTTTTGAAATATTCATTTATCGGCCATTATAACTGCCGATACCGATAGTTTGGAAAATGCCTAATATCGGCCGATAATATCGGTCTGCCGATATATCGGTCTGGCTCTAATCAATATGGCTTTACAATGTTAATAACAACAACAACAATCGTCTATTTATCTATAAAAAATAATCATAACACTAATATTACAATGAATTGTATACAATAATTTAATAATATCTCTACAAACACATAAAAAATCTAAAATAAATAAATATAACAAAAATACTAATAATAACAACAACAGTTATACTGTATAAGATCTTTCATAATAATAATATTGTTGTTGTTATTACATCATTTCTATTTCATGGAGACGCACAGGGAGCTCTTCAAAGCTTCTCTTCTCTCACAAGTAAATGAACAGTCCAACGCTTCACTCCGAAACACGCAGCGCATATATTCATACTCAAAGCACAGCCTTTGTGATTTGATAACCATACTAAGCAATATGCGATTACAGTCTAATTTTAATTAATCGAGCATTTATTTTTAATTAATGAACATGTTGTCTGAAACAACTGATATTTCTTTAAATTAAAACCAAACATTAAGATCAAGGCTGGTTACCTGTTTCTTATCAATGCTCTGCGCAGGTGGATGGTTTGTGTCCAAAAACAGGTCCCCCTCGTCCGGCTGTCCCGAAGACTCGGGTTGAGTGTCTGCGCTCAGTAGTTTGAGGATGAGAGAGTTCAGCACCGCCATCAGACGACCCAACACCTCGGCTGCCGTCTCCTTCGGGAGCTGCAGGCCAACACAGTGAACAATCAATCAGGACACGCACTCTTTCCTCAGACAAACCCCTCAGACCCCCGAGAGTTCATATTATAACAACTATGAGCCCCAATAATAACGGAGCAGCTTATCATCATATTAGAGAGATTTTTGAAGGATCATATTACACCGACAACTGGAGTAATGATGCTGGAAATTCAGTTTTGATCACAGGAATAGATTACATTCAAATACAAAACATTTCTTTTGAATTATAATAATGTTTCACAATAATACTGTTTAGGAAGTGTATTTTCAGGGATTCATTGCCTTTTTTCCTAGTTTTTTAAACATATTTAAGAAAATCATTTATATAGATAGTATAGTTTTCTGAAACTTTAAAGGGAGAATGAAAATTCTGTCACCATTTACTCTCCTTTCATTACTTTCTTATGTGAAGCAGGATCAATTATTTTGAGAAATATCTGTTTTTTTTAACCATAAAATGGGAAGTCAATGCTCAGCAAAATGGTTTGGTTACCAACATTCTCTAAAACATGTTCTTATGTCCCACAGAAGAAAGTAAGCCGAGGTTTGGAACAACACGGGGGTGAGTAAATGATGCCAGAATATTATTTTTTTTGTGTAAACTATCCCATTAATACCTTAAATCAGACACAATATGCCCAGTTTTTACTTCACATGCAGAACCCACTCATATATATTTTTGTATGGCTCAATACCGAATTGAAAGTGCCGACGAAGTGTCTGAGGTAGAGCAGCACTTGATTGACAGCCACTGGGAATTGGGACACGTCCAGAGAGGTCAGAGCGTCCTGTGCTGCCTCCTTAAAAGAGTCCCGTAGGAAAGCATCTGCTCCTTCACTATAGGTGGCTTTCAGCAGAGCGGTGAAACCAACGCAAGATCGATCCTCACCAAAGTCTTCAGTCGTGAACTGATGAAAAAATGAGCTTTGAGACTCAGACAGCCATTTACATACGAAACGTTTACCTAAATTTGAAACGGTAACACTTTACAATAATAATTCCATTTCACAACATTAGTTATGTTATTAGATGCTTATTAGCATGCATATTTCTAGGTGAATAGTTAAAGGAGTGGTTCACTTTTCAAAAAACTTTTACTCACCCCCATGTCATCCAAAATGTCTTTCTTCAGTCGAAAAGAAATTAAGGTTTTTGATGAAAACATTCCAGGATTTTTCTCCATATAATGGACTTCAATGGGAACCAAACAGTTCAAGGTCCAAAAGAGAGTTTCAGTACAAACTGCAAACTGTTCAAAGGGCTTTAAACGATTCCAGACGATGAATAAGGGTCTTATCAAGAGAAACGATCACTCATTTAATAAATAAATAACAAAGTTTACGTTTTATAAGCTCAAATGCTCGCCTTGCTCTGTTCTGTGATGCGCGTTCGTGACTCTCCTGTTCAAACTCGTTCATCAAAATGAACGAATCTTTTTTCGAGATTGGAATTGGTTCATTCAACGCACAAAATTAACGAATTGACTCGAAAAAAGATTTGTTTATTTTGATGAACGAGAAGACCCTTATTCATCGTCTGGAATTGTTTAAAGCCCTTTGAACAGTTTGCACTGAAACTGTCTTTTGGACCTTGAACCGTTTGGTTCCCATTGAAGTCCATTATATGGAGAAAAATGCTGGAATGTTTTCATCAAAAACCTGAATTTCTTTTCGACTGAAGAAAGAATGAAATGGACATCTTGGATGACATGGGGGTGAATAAATTATCAGCAAAAGTTTTTTTTAAAGTGAACTAATCCTTTAATAGTGAGAATTGGACCCTAAACTAAAGCGTTACCTACTAACCAACATATGAAGAGTTCAGATGCAAAAGCCTCTAAGTGCCATTTGAAATTTTCTTCTAAAATGATCATTTTTATCAAGCTTGTATATTTAAGTTCAGTAATTTCACTTAAATGGCAATGATAATTACCTATTAATTGTCATTTAAGCGAAATTACTGAACTTAAATATACAAGCTTGATAAAAATGGTCATTTTAGAAGAAAATTTTAAATGGCATTTAGAGGCTTTTGCATCTGAACTCTTCATATATATATATATATACGTTTTGCTGACATGTTCTGAAGAGTCATATTTAGTGAGAATTGGACCAAAACTTTAGGTCCAAGTAGTTTCTCAAATTTGTGGCATAACTGTTTTGAGTGTGAACCAAAGAATCTATCAAGACCAGCAAATTTGCTATGATAACAGACTGATCTCCATCTGTGTGCCAAATTTCATAACTTTTCCTTTATACGGTTTTACAAGCTTCCATACGCTCAAAAGAAGGTAAATATCCCATAATATATAAAGGCTAACACTGCACTGCACTATTGGTGCTTGGCCCCTAATGAGTCGTACTGAACCAACCAGTGTCTTGCGTGTGTTTTTGGGGAGCCATTGTGAGTAGTAGTGGTAGAAGGTGAGGACAGAGGCGTGAGGAGGTGATGAAGACTCCGATGAGTGGAGCTCTTCGTCGTAGTGCTGGAGGGTCAGACACAGAGCCAGCGGGTCCCTCTGACAGTGCAGGACGTCACACAGGACTGATGCCATGTACTCGTACACCACACCTGCACAACAAGCCACACGAACGCATGGAAACATGATGCATGAAGAAAACTTTCGAACAGGGTGAAGCCGAGCACGTTTTGTTTAAAGATCCTATTTTTTCATTTAGTACTGCCTTTCAGAAGCTACTTCTGTTTACTGATGTTTCTCAGAGGCAAACTGATCTTCAAATTCGAGAAGTTACCTTTCCCATCTTTAAAACTCTCTGGCAGTTTGTTGCGAGCCTCTAGCACTGCTGGTATGATGGCGCTAAACGGGAACGTCTGGAGGATGACGTCTTCGGTGAAGGAAGGTCCGATCTCTTCAAGGTCCCCTTCGCTGCCCTCCACTATAACATCCACCATGTCAAGCACATCTAAAACACAGAGTAAAACACACCTTTAACCTTCATCCTTCCCTCGCGGGTCAAAATGACCCGAAGGCCCTAAAATTATACTTAATTTTTTCCTATTTTATATTTACTTTTAAATGACTAGATTTGATCAATAAATAATAAATAAATAGTAATGTATGCACATTCCTCACATTTTTTCAACTTAAATTCAAAATAACTCTATAAATATCTTAAATTGGGTTTCTTTCCTGACCTCTTGTAAAAAAAGATCAGTATGCATGCATAGATATACATGTAAACATTATAAAATCATTTTTGGTAAAGTTTTATCATTTTTGATTTGAATTTTGAGCATTTTTAGGGTTTTCTATGTGTACTGAAGCATTCCTCGCATCCCATTCATTCCTAAGGGAGTCAAAATGACCCGAGAGGGTCACTTTTTTAAATTTCAACCAATCCATTACATTTTGTGTGTGTGTGTGTCCGTGGTTGAAGTGAGACAAAAGTCCTGAGGTCTTGGACCCCTCCAATGAACACTATTGACAAAATTAAACCCAGATTAATCCATATTTACATCCCTAACAGTGAGAGCATGACCTCAGATTGTAGAACCATATTTAAAAATGTGTGTAAAGCTAACCGTCGATGTGTGATATGGGGATGCTGGCTTCGTCCCCCTCCTGGCCGCTCAGATTTGCCTGCAGGAACGCTGCCTCCTGGACCGCACTCGCTGCTTTCTCAGTGTACACGTGTGGGTCACACACCACGCGCATCAAAACCTGCCGACACAAAGCATCCACTTCAAATCACACGTAATGGTGACGGGATGGATCAGAGCATAACATGCATGTGAATCGGGTAACAGATATCACCAAACTTCCCCAGTTGATTAATCACGCTACATTAAGACAAGTGTTTTGTATTACAAGTTGAGAGAAAAAAACTTATTTAGAGAAAACAGCCTTTAAAGGGTGACTATAAGGGTGAGTTCAGGTTAATTGGGACACTTTTTGAATGGGAAAAAGTGTCCCAATCAACCTGAATGAATCCCTATTTATTGCAATTAAAATCTAGACACAAATAGTTCAAACGTTATAAAACAAACGCTTTTTGTACGCTTTCATTCAAATAGTCAGAAAATAGACATATGATGGAAGCACAAAATCTCAAAATTAATATTTAAAATCAACATTTCAGTTTCCAACACTGAAGTCAACATCACTTCAAAATGAGCTATGTATTTGATTAGGATAAAAGTCCTTCACAAAGTATTTTCTCACTGAAAATCATCACTTGAGAGTCACTTGGGTATTAATCAACAAAATATCATATTTTTTATCATTTATAACACTGACACAGTTATATAAAAAGCCCAGTAAAAGTGGTCAGAATGCAGTACATGGTCTAAGAACTGAACCACGGCCTCCTGCTGGGACGGGTCCAAACGCGCCAGACGGTCCAGCCATAACTCCAGCTCCTTCCACGTGTGCTCAAACACACCACTGTCCCTCAACACCTGAAAGCAGAGGACGACAAATCAGCACCCAGCGGACCATTTATAGTACCCCTGTGGTGAGAATCCAGCTTTTAAATGTTGTTTATACATATATGTGGTGTTTAAAATGATTGAAATATTTTATCGCGATTAATCGCATTAATGTCATAGTTATCTCGCGATTAATCGCATTAATGTTACAGTTATCTCGCGATTAATCGCAGTAATGGCATAGTTCACTCGTGATTAATCACAGTAATGGCATAGTTAACTTGGGATTAATCGCAGTACTGTCATAGTTAACTCGGGATTTATCGCACTAGTATCATAGTTAACTCACGATTAATCACACTAATGACATAGTTAACTCGCAATTAATCCCACTAATGACATAGTCAACTCACGATTAATCACACTAATGCTATAGTTAACTCGTGATTAATCGCACCAATGTTATAGTTAACTCGTGATTAATCGCACTGATGACATAGTTAACTCACAATTAATCACAGTAATTTCATAGCTAGCTCGCGATTAATCGCACTAATGTCATAGTTAACTCACGATTAATCACACTAATGACAGTTAACTCGCGATTAATTGCACTAATGGCATAGTTAACTCAAGATCAATCACACTAATGTTATAGTTAACTTGTGATTAATCGCACCAATGTTATAGTTAACTCGCGATTAATCGCACTAATGGCATAGTTAGCTCACGATTAATCACAGTAATTTCATAGCTAGCTCGCGATTAATCGCAGTAATGTCATAGTTAACTCACGATTAATCACACTAATGACATAGTTAACTCACGATTAATCGCACTAATGTCATAGTTAACTCACGATTAATCACACTGATGACAGTTAACTCGCGATTGATCGCACTAATGGCATAGTTAACTCAAGATCAATCACGCTAATGTTATAGTTAACTTGTGATTAATCGCACCAATGTTATAGTTAACTCGCGATTAATCGCACTAATGGCATAGTTAGCTCACGATTAAACACAGTAATTTCATAGCTAGCTCGCGATTAATCGCAGTAATGTCATAGTTAACTCGCGATTAATCACACTAATGTCATAGTTAACTCGCGATTAATCACACTAATGGTATAGTTAACTCATGATTAATCACAGTAATTTCATAGATAGCTCGCGATTAATCATACTAATGGCATAGTTTGCTTCGTTTTGCATGTATGGACCCTCATTATGTTACTGCGTTAGTGTGGGGCTATTTTGAGCCTTGTTAATGGTATAAACTAGCGATTTCTTTTTACTTAGTCAATGCCCCCATTACTAGCATTATACGCTAAACAGTTTTTAGAGATAAAACTCTTTACATTCGATTATCCTGAAAACAAATCTCAGAGAACAATTGACTAGGTACCGATGTTTTATTAGACCAAAGGTTCATTGTTCGCCGGAGTTCTCCTTTAACTCGTGATTAATGGCAGTAATGTCATAGTTAACTCGTGATTAATCGCACTGTCATAGTTAACTCACGATTAAACGCACTAATGCCATAGTTAACTCGCGATTAATCGCAATAATGGCCTAGTTAACTTGCGATTAATCGCACTAATGCCATAGTTAACTCTAGGGCTGTATTCAACCAAAGAAATCCTTAGTCGACCAAAGTCGAGTCCTGCTCAACGATTAGTCGACTAAAAAAAAAAAAAAAAAAAAAAAAAACGTGATGTTTTGATTAAACATTTTTTAAACAATTTTCATTGAGCATTTATAAAACAACAACGAAAAAACATCACAAATAAATAAAACTATAATAATAATACAATTCTTTGAAAATTTAGTGATTTTTTAACTGCAAAAAGTGAAGAGCTCTGTCCTAGGTCTACAGTCCCAATCGCGCACCTGACCACACCACACGCTGCAAAAAATATAACTGCTATCTTCCACATAATGAAAAATCCCAACAAAAGCTCTCGTTTATACAGGCTTTATATTCTTCTTTACTTTCAAAGCTATGGGTTAACTTTAGTCCTGACGATCAAGGCGCAATTACTTAAAAACAATCCTATAATAGGCTGTAGGACCGCGTATAGGTTTATTTTCGTTTTGTTGCATTATTTAGGCTATTTTCAAATGCGTCAAGTGTACAAATAAAAACGAAAACATTAAGAAAACACAATCTATTGAGTCAGCATGATATAGCCGTTAAAAGGCTGCTCACGTCTTTTGCGCGCTCAAGTTCGATTTTAAATATAGACGCGCGACTTGTGCGCTCATAATGGCAACGCGATCGCCTCCCTCCACAGTCTTGTCGTCTTTGTTTTAAAATGCAGCCAGACAAAAGATTTATATTTCCTGGACATTTTGTCGACTAAAGCCAAAACAAGCAGCGTTCTAACTGAATGAATACAGCATCCCTTACCAAGCGCGAGCAGCAGCGCAGTCAGCCACAGGTGCGGTTCCCGAGTGTATTATGTGTGTGCGCTAAACTGTGGCGCAGTTACAAAAATAGCCTAAATTAAAGCATTTTAAAGTTGGGGACAAAACATAGGCTAATTATATTTAGAATACAGTAAAAAATAACTGCTTATAAATGAATAAATATCAAGGAGTAAGTCATTGAAAAATTCCTTCTATTGGTAAAAAAAAAAAAAAATGCAACTGGTCGACCAATAAGAATGTCAGTCGACCAAGACGGCATCGACTGATTAGTCGACTAAACGACTAAAGTTGACAGCCCTAGTAAACTCGCGATTAATCGCAGTAATGTCAGTTAACTCACGATTAAATGCACTAATGCCATAGTTAACTCTCGATTAATCGCACTAATGCCATAGATAATTCACGATTAATTGCAGTAATGTCATAGTTAACTCACGATTAATCGCAGTAATGTCATAGTTAACTCGCGATTAATCGCAATAATGTCAAAGTGAACTCGCGATTAATCGCACTAATGCCATAGTTAGCTCGCGATTAAACGCACTAATGTCATTGTTAGCTCACGATTAAACGCACTTTTGTCATAGTTAACTCGCGATTAATCACATTAATGTCATAGTTAACTCGCAATTAATTGCACGTTTTTATCTATTCTGAATGTCTCTTGATTTATTTTTGTCCCAATATTTTTTCTCATTTTAATGCTCTTATCAACATGTAAAAGTGGATCGACTAGCTTTGTGCAAATGTTTTTAATTGAAAACAACGTTGGCATATACTGTGTTCAATCTCACACTAACATTCTCACTTGGAGCAAATAATCTCACAATGCAAAACTGTCCATCAATAAAAGGGTGAAAGAAATACTGACGAGGTCCTCATGTTGACGAGGAGGCGGAGAATTCGCATCATCTGTGTGTGTGTGTGTGTGTGTGCTTGGCCATCATCAAGTGGTGTTTCAGACTGGACGTGCTGCGATCGCGACGATGATAGCTCAGTTCACAACAAAACACACAGATCACTTTGGTCTTGTCAATGAAACTATTTGGCAAATTTTCAAAGTAAATTTTCCATTCAGAATTTTACTACCATCCGTTTTGGGATCTCAAGCTCGTCATCCACTCAAAATGTAACGTTAACCAACTATTTGTTGAGTTATTTGTCAACTATTTGTCGACTATTTATTGAGTTTTAAGGGATACAATTATTGACTACAGGGGGACTTTTTTTTTTTAAAGTTACGTCATTATTTCTTCACCCTAATGTCATTCCCAAACATATGTGCTGTAATTTTTTTCAGTTGCACACATTAAAGCTGCTTATCCACCATCGGGCTCACCTTTAAGACCAGCATCCTGGTTGAGGTCTTCAAGTAGCTACTGTTACAACTTACAAACATCTTAAGTAACAAATAGAAGACAGATTTCTCTCCCTTGTCTTGATCTGGATCTGCTAGTTCCTGTGCAGGAAAAAAAAAAAAACAAATCTGAAAAACATCAGCAACTGTTGAAAAGACATATGGTCACGAAAACCTGAATAATGTGACTATAAAGCTAGCATACAAGCGCAGCATCCAAGAATAAAAGTTCTCACCTGAACGCGGAACCAGGAGAATTTGCTTGCAGGAAGTTCAAGAGCCAGTTGAATAATTTGATACTGTAGAACTGGAGCAACTTCCTGTTTCATTCCCCTCTCCGTCACAATGCCTGCAAACGTTTCAATGAGTCGCTAGCTCCTTCCACAGCAGGTCAGAAGCTAAACGCACTTTATCTGTTCTCAACTGTACCTTTCAGGAGTTTGCTGAAATCGAACTTGCTCTGGCTGACGAGGTGAGGCACAACCCGCTGATACAAACACATGACCTGGAGCAGAAGAGCTTTCACCAAAATGAGCTGTGCATCGTCCTGCCGCGCTGAAGGAGAAACAACACTTCATGTTTACAGTGTGTGAAACAACTATAGGTACAAACAAACAAAAAAAAGATTATTACGATGCTCTTTGGTCTGTTTCTGTTCCACGTTCTTCGTCTTTGCTACATCTTCCTTCTCTTTCGAGAGCGACTGCCAGTTGGAAACGACACACATCATGTCCGGTAGAATCTGTGCCGGCAAAAGGATAAACACTGATCGTTTCTTTATTCCCTCGGTTTAAACCCTTTCATTCCAGTTGTTTTCCCATCATCCTCACCTTGCTGAGCGCCTCTCTGTAAAGCTGCACGAACTCCTCCATCACGGCCGGGCTGTGGACGTCTGAACTCTCCCAGGCGGTTTTGTCCAGGCAGAGCTCAATGTTCTTCTGCGCTCGCTTGAGAATAAACACCAGGAGAGAAAGTGTTGTGTGCTGGACCACCAAGTTATGTATCTATTAAAGGAAGAATCGGATCATTTTAAGACGATATTAAAAAAATTTAAAATCAAGCTTTTAATGTTGTTTATATGTGTATGTGGTGTTTTTAATATGCTTTAAGACAAACCATGTGTAAATTCATCAGTCGACAGCTTTGCTGAGTATTTTCTCCTTAAAACTGCAGTGAACCAAAGACAGTCTCAAAAACACGCTTTGAAATCGCTGGTGTTTCTGATGTCACACACTACATTTTAACCAATCAGATCAACGTGTGATCGTCAACCAGTGGATCTCTGAGCTGCTGTGAGTGAGTGGAGACGGGGCTCATTTGCATATTCATAGAACCGCGTATACTAAATGAGGCAAGGGTGTCGAGGTACATTCAAGATACTTTTAAAGGTGGAATACCTAAGATTTTAGCATTAAAATATCCCAAAATCACAAGGCTAGTGTTATATATTTAGTTAAGATGATAACTTACAATATTCCAAATGTTTCAAACAATGTTTAAATCGCAAGAAAATTGAGTTTTTAACCAAGGAAACGGGGCGTGTGAGCAGGGGTGAGCTGGGAGTCGCCAGTCAATCGCGTCATATCCGCTTACCTCGGTTTCCGCTCGTACTACGTGTGGTCCTGGACAAATGCGGAAGTTGTAGTTGTGCGTTAGCGTCTATCAAGCAACAAACGTCAGCTTGTTTCGCGCGTTTGTTATGGAATGGAGCACAATTATTCTTTAGCGATTGCACCTGGTTCTGTCTACAAAGACAAGTCTCATAAACGCAAACGTCAACGAACGGGTCAACCAAACGACCCAAGAAGAATTTGGGACAAGAGAAATAAAACCAGCTCGACATCGGTGTGGCATTTCCTAAATGGAGAGAACTTTGTGAAAAACTCTAACTAGAGACGCCGATCTTGCATGTGCTTTACTTAGGGCTGGGGTAAACGATTATTAACTAAACGATTAGTTGGGCGATTATTTTATCGATTAGTCGAATTGGACGACTAATATAAAGAATATTTTTCTGCTGTTTAATTAATAAAAAAACAATGTATCTCAAATAAATACTAGCATACTGAGATACTATAAGCTGGCTAACGTTAGTCTAATGTTATGTATTTGAACACCATCATTATTACTCTACAACCGCCAAAACCGTGTTATTAAAATATTGTTTTTTACAAACAGTTTTTATCATAGAGAATGTTTAAATATTAATATCAGCTGAGGAGGGAAACGGAGGCGGAGTTAGTGGTGCGATCGGAGGCTGCTACGACTGGAGATGAATCGGGAGAGGTTTGTGCACCTACTGATCAGAGCGCGTGCTGACACGGAGTAAAGCCTTGTTTATACTCGACACGTCCGCACGAGCGCGAATGTGCGTGCGGCAAAAATGACGCGTTGGGTGCGCAAGACCAGGAAGACTGTGGCTGTGTACGCCTTTTTTGTAACAGCGCGTGCGGTGCCGCGTCCGGGAACGACTTTAAGCCGAATCTGCCCGAGCTTGTACGTCTCACCACACCGGCACCCAGTTTGCGCGTCTAAATTGCAACGTTTTTTTTTTTTAAGGGTTTGTTTACTGTGTGTGATTCATTTAATGGATAGCACATTCACTTCTAGTTGTCTTCGTCCTCTATTCTGCAATGTTTCGGTCTCCCACGTGTGTGTGGCAAGCTGGACCGCCGGCAACACGCAAAAAAAAAAAATAAAGAAGCGTCGACGCAAAAATATCACGTCGACGCAATTTTGACGTCGAAGCATCGACATCATCGACGCGCCGCTACAGCACTAGTTTTACTTGACGGGTGAGTAAATCGTGTTCTGTATTCAAATTTCATGTCAGTAAACGATGCAAAACAATTAGTATTATTGTGAAAAATCGTAAGGTCATATTCACCGCAAATACTTCTCGGAATGTGAACTGTTGGCTGTATCTTAGAAAACGACGTTTATCTGAAAAGTGTTTCAACCGTCCCGGCTCTCCCCTAACATCTGTGATAATAACTAATTTACTTTTAAACCTGACTTTTCTTGCGGTTATTTCAGTTTAATGAAAAACAAGCATGTCATTAAACGTAACAGTTAAAGAAATTAAACTTTACCTCATCCATGACAACTAATTTCGATTCTCGTCTGACTGATTTATACGGTCTATGATTTATCCACGGTGGAGTTGAAAACAACAGTTCCCATCATTCCGCGTTCCTCCACGGCGTCATCAAGCAAAGCCGTTGTTGTTGTTTTGAATGTAGCGCCCTCTAGTGGCATAAAATCTTAGGTAGTGTAGCTTTAAGGCATAACAATTTTTTTTCCAAGTAAAAAACTTTTAAATGTCATTTCGGAGGGACAGAAAGATTCACTCATTTGTGTTGCGAAGATGAATGAAAGTCTTACGGGTTTGTAACGACATGAGGATGAGTAATTAATGGCAGAAATTTTCATTTTTTGGGTGAACTATCCCTTTCATAATGCCAAATAACGGTATAGCCAAAAACATCTGATGATGTGATTGGTTAAATCTACAACTTACATTGAGACCCTGAGTGAAGAAGACTTTATTGCACACCGGAGGGAAAGACGTGACCAACACCATTGCCAGCAGTCGAGGTAAAGGAATCATTTCACTGGTCTGGAAAGCCTTGGACACCTCCGGCTGAGCCTCATAGATCTGTAACAACATCAAACCTTGAGCAAGCAGCATCTGTAAGGTCCGTTAATGCCACATGATTCCCCGCTGTCACATGAAACGAGCACTGCACCACATGACGTAAATCACATAAAGCAACCAAAAGACATAGAAAGGAATTATACTCACTTTCTTGAGCAGAGTGATGTTGTCCTGCCAGGCTTTGGCGATTCGTGGAGAGAACGAGAACTGGGTTTCTTTGAAGTATCTGGTCAGTATATCAGGACTGCCCTTCAGAACGCTAACCACCAGCTCCGCCACCATCTCGTCCTCCGTCGCCTGCTTCAGCCCCGCAAGGAACTGCAGGAGAACGATGTTTCCGGCTCTGGGGATACAGTGTGTGAGTGTTTTGGCCACAGTCTATCTTTTGTTTTTCATTTGGGAGATTTTTGTAAGCGTTTGTGCTGGAATTGTCATATTTTACTGGGGCATTGTTTATAAAACAGTGTTTTAAGTACATATGGATCATTTCTAATTTGTATTTTGTATATTTTCGCGGAATAAATAGAAAGCGGTTCAGTACACTTGAAATAAAAATCGCAAAATAGACTAGTGTGTGTGAATATGTAAGCAATAAGGTACGAGAGGCTGTGCTGTATCGTGAATAAGTAACGGCTGAAGGGCGTTGTTAGGCACGACGCGAAGCGGAGTGCCTGCAACCCCTTCAGCCGTTACTTATTCACGATACAGCACTTGCCTCGAGTACCTTATTGCTTTTATAAAACGGTTGCCACACAATATTAAAATAAAAAACTATGTATTAGTGCAACTTTTTAATGTAGTTTAATCAATAAAAACATTCCTTCCGCTAGAAAAAATATAGTCCCTGGCTGTGAACAACAACGTTCCAATGTGTAATATGCAGGAAAGCTCAAATAAAAACAACAAAACCATTCTCAAACTTTGTCTCATTCTTTTTATTTTTTTACAACACAAAATTTGTGAAATTTCCTCACACAAAGGCATAGCTTATCTCTCAGCAAACTAACAAATAAAATAATAATAAAAAACAAGGGCACATATTTTGATAGATAACAGTTAGGTCTTTAATCTAGTTATTAATTTAGTTGCTTAAATGCTGCCTAACAAGAGATACTTTATTTATTGTTGTTTATTTAAATTTATTTGAACATCTCCGTTTATTGTGCACGCATTATTTTCAATCGACTCCGCTGTGGTGATATAACCTCCTCTTTAGTTGGGGCTCAGCGCTGTCAGCGGTGTTTTCTGTTGAATGTCACTCCAGTGCTTTCTTTGTTTTAAGTTTGGCCTCCACTTTACTTTTACACTTATGTCCACTCACAGACATAATTTAAAAAGGCTAAAATGTTTAAAGTAAATTTCGATTTATATAGGTGGCATGACGATGGATAAGTGGTTTGAGGAACAATTTGGAGAGACTTCTACAAATACGAACTGTCATGCTGAAGTGCTGAAATGTAATACATTCGAGAAGACTCGTAATGAAAAAAATACCGTGCAGCAAACCCAATGGGCAGTGAAATGCTCCGGTGACTGGTATAGTGACAGGTTGGGATTAAGCGCATCGGACAGTTTATGGTGCTGAAATCTTTAGTAGAAATCGGTGTGTGTTTTCATCACGACCCTCTCTTCTTATTGTCTTTACGACTCCACCGAAAACATTATTGGATGAGGTGAATTCGCTGTGTCTCTTCAGACACCAGGACAAACTCGGTGGATCATTCAGGAATCTGTTCAGACCCGCGCGTAACGCTACATAGCTAATGATCCCATATTTTTCTCCTGTGGAGCTTCTGACGCCGGTTTCACACCGCACGCGTTAGCAGAGCGTCAGCAGCGCGTATTTTTTCCGGCGCCCATGTTTATTAGATTAGATTAGAGCATTCACACCGGCATCGCGTAGCAGGAGCAGAGCAGGAGCAGCAGTGCCGCGATCGTTTCGGCGTTCTTTCTATTTTTGCCGCGCGGCTTACGCTGAATTAAAGCAACATTGCATTGATCATGGCCAAATTAACGCTCTGCTAACGCGTGCGGTGTGAAACCGGCGTGACAGTTCCGTAGAAGTCACGGATGGTGCGTTGAGTTCCGTCTTGGTGATTTGTTTAAAATATGCTGCAACCGTTTTCACTACACCAGTCACCGAAGCATTTCACTGCACATTGGTATATGTGTGGTTGCTAAGGGTGTTGCTAAGGGCGCAGTGATAACTAGAACCGTTGGGTGAAGCGGTCATTGCCGTGTTTTATCGTGAATAAAGCACAGCTCTTGACCAATCAGAATCAAGGATTGGAACTAACCGTTTTATAAAAAGGCCTACATGTAATATAAAGAGCAACGTGTAATATAAATATGTAACATAAAGTGTGAATGAAACTGCAACAGGCCCCTAATTTCATTACCATCTTTGATTTATATAAAGAGTGCTTTCTTATTCTCTTATATATATATATATATATATATATATATATATATAGCCTATATATTTAAATTTAAATTGTTTTAAAAAAAATAAAAAAAATTTAAGAGAATTAAAATTACCAAGTTATTAGTTCTTTCTTATTCTCTCTTTATATATATATATATATATATATATATATATATATATTTTATTTATTTTTTTAAGAGAATTAAAATTACCAAGTTATTATGATTAGATTGTATGCCCACAGTGGGCCATCATGGGCTTAATGTGGGCAGCCCGCTAGTGTGGGCTGCTCACTGATAGCCCGCAGTGAGCCCAGAGCTGTGGGCCTCGCCTGGGCAACCCGCACTGGGCCTGTTTAGGTTTGGCGTGGGCTAGTCTCGCGTAGCCAGACCTCAGACTGACGGCTGAAGGTCTGGAATTCATAGCAGCTTTCTTTGGCCAAGGCCCGCCCATAAGGCCGTTTGACCGACATGTCAAACAACCAATTACAGTTCGTTTCATTCAGCGTCACGTTTCGGGGCGTGGAAATGTCCCCACAACAACAGACCGGCGTGCAACAAGTCAGTCAGCAGCAGTCACCGGAGGCGCTCGTTAACAACGGTCCGCGTTATTAAATTCACCCACGAACTCGCGCTTATGTCCATCTTATGCCCGCTTTGTCACACGGCCAGTTCAACCTCGTATAAATCAGGTTATGTGTGTAAATCACGTGCTCACGAGCGCTCACTCAGACACACTGTCCCCTGCGCTGCTCGTGCGTCACAGTTATGTTCATAAAATAAAGCGCTCCCCGTTCACTGTAACCGGCTCGTCTCATTCAAAACAGCCAGCTGTAACGTTAGCTGTCAGCGAGCCGCCGCACATTGAATACTCGCAGTCAAACGTTTGACTCTGCAGTATCTTATGCACCTTATAATCCAGTGTGCACCCTATATATGAATACTGAATCTCGGCCAGCTGCGATGTCAGCGTCTGTTGTTTCATGTTTGCCCACAAACGCGGCTGATATCCCCTTCGCAATTAAGCACTTCACTTGATCTTCCATAATCGATAGGAGGGGACATACAACTACGTTTAGCTGATCTTGATTAATGCTCATTGTCACTCATAAACACAACAGTTTTTTTTCCGCAATCACACTTCTGCGCTTTGTTTCCGAACAAATAAACGCGACACTGACGCCCCCCGGAAATCCGATAAAATTCAACCAATCAGATGACGACTTCGACATTCCTGAAGTGTTTCCAGTTAAGTGTACCATATGCATCAGACGTTTAGCCAACGTTCCGTGGGCGTGACGTCTGAGGCTGAGACTAGGCGTGGGCTGGCCCTAGCCCACTGTGCCCACAAAAAGCCAACGTCGGCCCCACAGGGGCATGTTTGCAGGGAGGCTATAGCCTCATTTTGGGCTTCATGTGCGCAGCTAAACAATCAAACATACATAAAATATAAAATGACCTGCTCTGAGATTAATTTAAACAGTTTATGTCTTAAATGAACGTAAATATTTGGGAGAAAATGATGGTGCGTCAGTCATCTATTCTATTTGATCCGCATTCGGTCTTAAAGGGGCAGTCTAATAAACATGTGACGATTGAGCCAGTAATCAAACAACAAAAGGCAGAGAAAAATCACTCGCAGCTCTTGAATGAATAACTTAAACTTTAATAAGCGTTAATCTAACTATGATAAACCATGCAGTGTCATTTTACATTTGATTACTAAATTAAATTTCTTTTCAGACAGACCGACACACTTAACTGAAAAGTAGCTAATTTAAGACCTTCCTGAAATTAAATAAGTATATAGGCTAATGTATTGTACCACGTATTTGTACTTGTTTTTGATTATATCTCATGTGTATATATATATATATATATATATATAAGCCTGCACTGCTGCATAACAAACTGATATTTTATTCATTTTGTGATTGGCCTAAAACGTAACCGGTTGTAGGTTGCATTGACACCTAGCAGTGGATGCACAGTTTGAAGACCCAGTCAGTGACATCACAATATGCAATTTTAAAAAAAATCATGATCACCATGACCAAAATTGTACCTTTTTTTTTACACTGAATCTTGAAAAAAAAAATATTGACCTATACCGACCCTTTAAAAAAAAATTTATGCTGTTACTGCAAACCAAAATATTTTTAAGGATGGCCTAATGTAAGTTAAAGGAGAACTCCAGCGCAAAATTACACATTGTTACCTAGTCAACCGTTATCTGAGATTTGTTTTCATGATTGCCGAATGTAAATAGTTTTATCTATAAAAACAGTTTAGCCTATAACGCTAGTATAACGCTAGTATATAGGGCATAGAGTAATGACAAATAAAAATTGCTTGTTATTACCACTAACAAGGCTCAAAATAGCCCCACACTAACACGGTAGCATAACAAGGGTCCCTACATTCAAAACGAAGCATTGAGAACTTTGTCAGTGTCCATACAGTTTAATAAGAAGATATTTTATACACACAGTCAAATTCGCGAATACAGGAAGAAGCTCAGGGAGTTCAGTTTTCCTGTAGGAACCCCTAGCAATACTGCCCTACAAAGGCAAAGCGCAGTAACTACACATTTGGTCAAAAATGAGTTAAGACTTGTAATGGGCTTTATGACATGTGTTCTGTCTTGTGAAAAAATATCTGGGTTAAATTATGTCCCATTTCGGAGAGGCATTACCACATAATCTACCCATAACATGTTTTACTGGCTGGTATAAAAACTTTAAAGATGTTTTTCTCTCTGTTTCTTTGTTTGTGTAGTTACTGTACTTTGCCTTTCTTAGCAACCTATAACGTTCCGGTGGGAGGATTTCTACAACTTGTTTGAACAGTTCCATTTTATTCTGAAAACAAATTTTAAACACACACCAGTCAACAATAAATCAGGTTTATATTAATATATTTTCTTAAATGCATTTTAAATAATAAAAATAAACTAAAAATGTATTTTTATCAAACTTGACTGGGAGTAATTACTGGAAGTAAGTGAGTAATGTCTAATGCTCTTTGAAAACTTAAGGCTTTTTTCATAAAACAAGTCAGGACATCATCTCATTTTTGTATACATTTTTATTTCTTTAAATTAGTAAGCTACAGGACATCGTCTTTCAAAACATGAAAAGAGAAAAGTAAATGACTGCGTCATTGTACCCAAATGCCCTTCCGAATGCGCCTCTGTCCATTTCAAACCAAACTGATGACCATAGATGCACGTTTAGAAGAGTTTCAATTGCATGGGAGGGAGTAGCCAGCTAGCTCTCTGTTTTGTTTGAACATCAACAGAAATGATGTTACCCCGCCATCGCTGATACAACCTTTAACAGTCATGTTTTTGCTTCTTGAGAGAGAAAGTGTGTGTGTGTGTGAGAGAGAGAGAGAAAGAGAGAGAGAGAGAGAGAGAGAGAGAGGAGAAATGTAACAAAGTTTAATATTGTTCGTAAACTGTGTTTGAGAGAGAGGGAGGTGTTCAGAGAGTCTGTAGGATGTTAAGCTGTTATTTGTTTTATGGACTCAATGTTGAAAATTTAAAACATTTCAAACACACTGTTGGCAGAAGTGAAAAATAAATAATTTTATGAAGTTACAATTTTGTTTGATTCCATGGTGTATTTTACTAAACATGAGTATTTACAATGCAAATTATTGTAATTTACTGGCAAATACTTATCTTGTCTTTTCACTTTATTAAGATCAGATTCTGCATGTAAAATTAAAATAATAAGGTGACTTGACTTAACCTACTACAAGACTTGACTTGACTTGACATAGCCTGTGACTTGACTTGCCCCCCCTCCCAAAAAATACTTGGGACTTACTTGAGACTTGACGGTTAAGACTTGAAACTTACTTGAGACTTGCACATGTGTGACTTGGTCCCATCTCTGCAACTTTCATGCTCTAAGTTTTAAGACAGTTCAAATGGAAGTTGGGAATTATGGGTTGTTTGAATAAATCTCCTAGGAGAAATACATCAAATTACAACGCATGTGTTTACCAATCACCACCATAATCGGTGTGCATGAAGTCAAGACATTGAGGATGCTCAATTCCGTACGGATGTTTGATTTCTCGAACGGTTTGGCCGTGGCGAGGAAATGAATTTTATGACTGAAAAAGGACACATAAAATGTGTTATAACTTTGCTCGTTTTACCTACAGTTACAAAACATGCCACGTATATTGTTCTTGTCAAGCCGATCAACTCTCTAATTAACAGTAAGAAGCTCAGACCGAAAGAAAGTCAGATATTGTAGTTTTGGATGTGTATCTTGTCTCTATCAGTGTCTGTGAGGAGGGAGGGGGGGGGGGTTGCTGGTGTCTGTGTTTATGTGTGTGTGTTTGTGTGTGTGTGTGCGTGTGTGTGTGTGTGTGGCTGACTGTAGATTTTTCCTGCAAGTCCTTATATTTTTGCATAACAATTTTGTATTTTTTTCAATGACAAAATATGCATAGAACCCTAATCTTTTAAATGTATAGTTTGCTTTAAATAAAAGTAAGATAAATTGGTAAACTACAAATTGGTAATTGAAGCTGAATGAACTTAAAATTCGTGTGCTATATTTCAATATATTTGCTTTCCTTAATATTGTAAAACACTAACCTCATTTATATATATATGTGTGTGTGTGTCTGTGTGTATGTATATATATTTTGCAAAGCCCTCACTGATGCAAGCTCTTCAGCACACTTCTCTTCGACAGTCAAAGCGGGGGTTAAGTTTTTGCACGTCATGGCGAATCATCGACGCCACGGACACGCCCATCGACGAAAACGCGCAGATAGCACAACTTTACATCGTCAATGCCTTTAGAAGGTACAGCAGAATTTTGAAGTTGATCCGACTAAATCCCTAGGAGGAGTTCGTTAAAGTACGGAGTGTGTAAATCGTCCCAAATCGGTCGCCAAATTCAAAATGGCGGACTTCCTGTCGAGTTTAGGGTATGGGTTCTTGAGGCTTTTTTGTGCGTGTGGTCATGGTAGATGTACCACAGAAATTTCGTACATGTAGGTCAAACAAGCGGCGGGGGCTGCTTCGTTAAAGTCAAATTCCTGTTGCCAGCAGGTGGCGCTATGACTGTGGGTGAATGTCGGCATGTAGATTTGTTCAGGGCGGGACTCTTGTCAAATGTGTAAAAAAAATTTCGTGCAGATCTGGGCATTTACAGCCAAGTTACTACAACTTCCTGTTTCATGGCGAATCATCGACGCCACGGACACGCCCATCGACGAAAACGCGCAGATAGCACAACTTTACATCGTCAATGCCTTTAGAAGGTACAGCAGAATTTTGAAGTTGATCCGACTAAATCCCTAGGAGGAGTTCGTTAAAGTACGGAGTGTGTAAATCGTCCCAAATCGGTCGCCAAATTCAAAATGGCGGACTTCCTGTCGAGTTTAGGGTATGGGTTCTTGAGGCTTTTTTGTGCGTGTGGTCATGGTAGATGTACCACAGAAATTTCGTACATGTAGGTCAAACAAGCGGCGGGGGCTGCTTCGTTAAAGTCCAATTCCTGTTGCCAGCAGGTGGCGCTATGACTGTGGGTGAATGTCGGCATGTAGATTTGTTCAGGGCGGGACTCTTGTCAAATGTGTAAAATTTCGTGCAGATCTGGGCATTTACAGCCAAGTTACTACAACTTCCTGTTTCATGGCGAATCTTCGACGCCACGGACACGCCCATCGACGAAAACGCGCAGATAGCACAACTTTACATCGTCAATGCCTTTAGAAGGCACAGCAGAAATTTTAAGTCGATCCGACTAAATCCCTAGGAGGAGTTCGTTAAAGTACGGAGTCTGTAAATCGTCCAAAAATGGCCGCCAAATTCAAAACGGCGGACCTCCTGTCGAGTTTAGGGTATGGGTTCTTGAGGCTTTTTTGTGCGTCTTGATATGATACACGTCCCCACCAAATTTCGTGCATGTAGGTTGAACGTGGACGAGGGGCTAATTTTTTCCAATTTTCTAGGTGGCGCTAGCGTGCCATTTTGCCCCGCCCATCCGCGAAACCCACAAAATACGAAATTTTTCACCAGTCCTGACATGCGTGCCAAATTTGGTGAGTTTTTGAGCATGTTGCGGCCCCGAAAATGGCACTTACTTTGCAGAAAAAAAAAATAATAATAATCCTAACAGTTTCAATAGGGTCCTCGCACTGTTAGTGCTCGGGCCCTAAAAAAAAAACCCTAACAGTTTCAATAGGGTCCTCGCACTGTTAGTGCTCGGGCCCATAAAAGAAAAAAGAAAAAAAAAATAATCCTAACAGTTTCAATAGGGTCCTCGCACTGTTAGTGCTCGGGCCCTAATTATATTATTAATATACAGTATATATAAAAAATATTATATTATTAATATACAGAATATATATATTGAATTTTCCCCCCTTATGAACAACAACTTTTGGTACACGATAAAAATTCCTTGTGGTTTGATCGATTCAAGTAACCATAAATGACTCAAAACACAGGCATTTTAGTTTGTTACAGTGCTTTCTAAATAAAGCAAATCACTTCCTGCCCTCCATTTGTATGTACTTCCAGACCGTCCAGCCAGAGCCAGAGCCCGAGACCGTCCAGCCAGAGCCAGTGCCCGAGACCGTCCAGCCAGAGCCAGAGCCCGAGACCGTCCAACCAGAGCCAGAGCCCGAGACCAGGATCCCACCCAGCCTCCCTCTCCCACCTCCTTTTGTCATGCATCCGTCAGCCCCTCCGTCTGCCAGCTCCCCTGACCCAGCTGGGTCGTTGGATCCCCGGCCTTCGCTTCACACCTCCTCTATCTGGACACTTCCTCGGCCCCCGGTCCCATCGGATCCCCCGTGGCTGCTACCTCCCTCAGCTCCTCCATGGTCCCACAGTCCACCAGCTCGGCCAGGCTCCCTCGTCCCTCCGAACTCCCTGCACTCCCTCGTCATCCTCCCTTCACCTTTGGACTTCCTTCCCTTGGCTCCGCCCCGTCATGTCACCCCCCCGGTTCAGTTGGACTCCTCACTCCCTCCAGTCACCCGTCAGCCCTCACGCACTCTGACCTCACCGTGTCCCTCTGTGCCCCTGTCAGCACTTCGGTCACCAGAGCCTGCGGTGTCCCCTTGCTCCCTCGGTCCCTCCTCAGCACCCATCATCGTCGGTCCCTCAGCTACACCCTGGTCTCCGCTCCCATCCGCTCCGCCCCTGTCAGTCGGCCCCCTGGTGTTGCCAGCCCCACTACCATCGGCTCCACCAGGGGTCCTCCCTTTAGCTGCTCCGCCCTGGTCTCGCCCTCATCATGCTCCGCCCTGGTCTCGCCCTCATCATGCTCCGCCCTGGTCTCGCCCTCAGCCTGCTCCGCCCTGGTCTCACCCTCAGCCTGCTCCGCCCTGGTCTCACCCTCAGCCTGCTCCGCCCTGGTCTCGCCCTCAGCCTGCTCCGCCCTGGCCACGCCCTCAGCCTGCTCCGCCCTGGCCACGCCCTCAGCCTGCTTTGCCCTGGGGACGCCCTCAGCCTGCTCCGCCCTGGGACGCCCTCAGCCTGCTCCGCCCTGGGACGCCCTCAGCCTGCTCCGCCCTGGCCACGCCCTCAGCCTGCTCCGCCCTGGTCTCGCCCTCAGCCTGCTCCACCCTGGCCACGCCCTCAGCCTGCTCCGCCCTGGCCACGCCCTCAGCCTGCTCCGCCCTGGCCACGCCCCGCCCAGCCCCCAGTTCGTCCCCCCTCCTTCCTCTGTTATGCGGCGTGAGGTCACGCCTCCCGGGAGGGGGGAGTTCTGTCACAGTCTTCGTCTGCACCATCCTGTCTGCGTCTCCAGCACTACACTTCCCAGGATCCTCTTGTCTCCACACCTGAACTCACTCCCTCATCAGCCTCCCGTTCAGCGTCCTGTATTCATCTGTTTCACCTGTTTTCACCTCGTTTAGTTTGATTCCTGTGTGTATTTAGTTCCTTCCCATTCAGTCTGTCCTTGTCGGTCGATGTTTAATGTTACGTGGTGTTACCCAGTCTTCCTGCCTGTATCTGAACTTTATAATTAGTAAACCTTTTGTATTGAAGCCTTTTTGACTCAGCCTGTCTTTCTGCCTGCACCTGCACCGTGACAGTAGTAAGTGAAACATTTTTTTGTGTGTATTTAAAATTTTAATGTAGTCTGCTGCAGCCATCAATACAGCAAGCACTGGCAGGGTGCTTTCAGTTACGGATACCAGCTTAAGTCTCAGATAATGCTTCTATAATCTTTAGAGCATCTTGCTTGAAATGGTCATATCTCATTATTAGGGGGATCATGTCCCCCTCAGTGATTGTGGTTATATTTGCATTTGGAGTAAAAGCACTTAGGCTATATGTAAATTTACTTTTTACACTGGTATGCCGTCAATATATCTGCAGTGATATCAAAACTTGATGAAATATTTAGCATACCTTTTGATTATACTATGTAGAAGCAGACATGAATGTACAAAGAAATAACATTAAAAACATGGAAAGGTCTGAAAGAATAATGGCATAAAATAGTTCTCAGATATGGTGTCTAATGGTACTGTACTAATGTGGCCACAATATCACAATCTCCAGCTAATTTAAGTAGTTAGGTTGTTGTATATAGTTGCCAATGTCATCATAGTCGCTTTCAGGAGAGATGGACTCATTATTATAGGTGATGGGTGAGTACAACGGGGAGTCCTCTCTGCCGCTGCCCCCTTTATCTAGTTTTGATAAAAAAACAAAAGAAAAAGAAAATAGAAATTACATATTTTTCATATGAAAAAATCGGTCCAAATATCACCAAAAACAAACTGGTCAAGAGGTTTGTATATTGCAAACAGTATGGAACATTAACTTAATGCACTTAAATCCTAAAGAAGTGATAACATCTCTACAAATAACTAAAACATAAATTTGGGGACACTTTATTTTCAACAACATCATTGATCTGGCTGTACAGATGCTGTTGTATGAGAACTGAACTTTGCTGGATGATGACAATGATAATCGATGATGATATTTTTTTGCAGAACTGCTTTATAGATGAAATGAACTCATTTAATTATTGATAATTGTAAACTAAATCAACACTGAACTGAATTTTTCTAACAGAATTTTTCTGTTATCACTGTTAAGCTAGTTTGAAACCATTTGTATTAAAGCGCTATAAAGGTGACTTGACTTTTAAAGGGTTAGTTCACCGAAAAAATGAAAATTAAGTAATTAATTACTCACCCCCATGCTGCACCAACCCCGTAAGACCTTTGTTCGTCTTCAGAGCACAAATGAAGATCATTTTTATTAAATTTGAGAGCCGAATCACTACCACATAGGCTCCTAAGGGAATGACACTTGACGGCCCAGAAAGTCAATGAAGAAAATGTTTAAATATTCCATGTGACTACAGTGGCTCAACTATAAGTTTATCAAGTGACGAGAATACTTTTTGTGCGAAAAAACAACCAAAAATAACGACTTTATTCGACTATTCCTTTTCTTCCTTGTTGGCCTGAAACGAGACTTCAAGAGATTTCCACGACGCATGCGCGAGAACGAATCGGTTACCTAACGTAACCTCGGTTCTCTCTAGATGAGGGAACGAGTATTGCGTAAGCTAGCTTACGCTACGGGAAAGATTCATCTTTGCTGAGAAGTTGAAGCCAAAAAATTATTCCATAATTTTGTAATCATTGTCAACGCAGTCTCTTCTGAGGCAGACCATGAGCGGGCTAGCTAGCGGCTCATTGGTTCGCTCAGAGAGAATGCACGAACCTATGGGAGAGCGGCGCTGAGTCCGCGGCCAATGAGCGGACGGCGCTCGCTCACTGCGTCACAGCCCGCCAAAAGGGGCGTGGCTTCAGTGTATAAAGGTCGCTCTCCCAGCTCGTTCGTTGATTCTTTTTCATTCAGCGAGCTACACGCATCCGCTGTCCGTCGTCGAGAAGGCACCTTCTAGCGAGCTCCGGAGTCTGAGGAAGCCGGCCGTCTGCCACCTTCAGCCGCCCAGCAAGCTAGCGCCATCCGACGCGTATCCTTTATTCCATATTATTCCTAAAACAGCACGAGCGTCTTTTTCAAGATGCCTCGAATTTCCTGCGGCTCATGCCGCTCTTCACTCGAGGAAGGAGACCGCCACCCTATCTGCGTTCTCTGTCTCGGAGTGGATCACGCAGAGCTCGCCCTCGCCAACGGAGGATGCGACCACTGCGAGGACCTGCCTCTGTCATCCCTGCGGGCTCGACTACAGGTGGTCAAAACCGCTCCAGCGCCGCCTCTCACTTCGCCGCGGAAGAAAAAAAGCCGCTCCCAGAGGCCGCCGGAGCCCCCTGCGGATCCATGTGGGCCGCCGCCGCCGCCCACCGACCGCTCTCCCTCTCCGCCCCTGCCGGACTTACAGTTGCCGCCGAGTGGCCGCTCTGTCGCCTCCGATGACACCGCGGATGAGAAGGACTCTTGTTCGCTGCACGCTTCTGACAGCGAGGATTGGTCGTCGATCGGCTCATCGACGAGAGAGTCTGCAGGGACCCGCGCCGGCATCGAAGAGGAACTAACGTGCCTCCTTTCACAGGCCGTTAGCCGCCTGGGTCTCGAGTGGTCTCCTCCCCCTGAGCAACCACCGAACCGCATGGATGGGAAGTTCCTGCACCGGCGCCCAGCCCCCGCCTGCAGCCGGGCTGCCCCATTCCTGCCTGAGCTTCACAACGAGCTCACGAAATCCTGGAATGCTCCTCTTTCGGCTCGTAATCGCTCCGATGTGTCCGCCTCGCTGCGCTCAGTGGACGGAGCTGCCGAGAAGGGTTATACTGCCATGCCGCCCGTCGAGGACTCGGTCGCCGCTCATCTCTGCCCGCCCTCTGCTAGATGGCGTTCTTCTCATACGCTTCCCTCTAAAGTGTGCAGAGCGACCTCTAACTTCCATGCCCGCGCCTATTCCGCCGCCGGTCAGGCCACTTCAGCGCTGCATTCTATGTCTGTCCTCCAGGTGCTCCAGAGCGACATCTTGTGCGAAATGGCGAGCAGCGGGAGGAACCCGCCCAGCCTTTCGGATTTGAGGAGCGCGACGGATCTTTCCCTTCGCGCCACAAAAGCCGCCGCACAAGCCCTGGGAAAATGCATGGCCGCCCTCTGTGTCGCTGAGAGACACTTATGGCTCACGCTTACCGATATGGGAGAGTCAGAACGCGCCGTGTTCCTCAACGCGCCTATATCTCCTACCGGGCTCTTCGGATCTGCCGTCACGGGCATCGTTGACCGCTTCTCCGAGGTACAGAAAGCGACTCAGGCCATGAACTTGTTCCTGCCCCGCCGCTCTAGCTCTTCGACGGGCCGCTCTCACGAGCCGCCTGCCAGAACCCCACAGCAGCGCCCGCCTCAGCAAGCTCAGCAGCCCCAGCGTAGACAGGGCGGCCGCCCTCGCTCTCGCTCAGACAGCCGCCGCAGACAGCGTCCTCCCCGGGGGCCTCGACCCAAGATCGCGCTGAAGCCCGATCAACAGAAGTCTGCCTAGCACAGCTGAGAAAAAGACGGCTTTCTCCTGCCGCGGCCGGACCGCCGTCAAAGCTTCGCCCACTGTTAGTCCCCGTCTCACCGCTGACTGCAGTAGTGTTTACCGCCACAAACAAGCCGGTTTCCCTGCCCGCTTGCGAGCGACTAAAAGCCGTTTTCACGGCTACCCAGAGAGTTCACAAAAAGAGCATAAAAGCCTCAAGTGTAAAAAATGTGCCCACAAGCATGTGCTCACGTACACACACAAGCACCTTATGCCCAGGGTCTCTCACAGAGCCCATTCTCACGGAGCGTGCACTATCCGCTCCAGTAGCAGAGAACATAAGCACGCCCACGAGCCCGTGTGCGTGTCCCCCCTCTGCCCGCTCTGTCACACGGCCCATAAACTCCTCTCTGAGTGTAAGTCCCGTTGCCATCCACATTATAAGCGTGCCCACACCCAGTGTCCAGCCCGCTATGTGCAGCAATCAGGGCGAAATCGCCATTCAACCGCTAGCCGCATGCTACGAAGCGTGGGAAGCCATCCCCGGCATCTCCCCGTGGGTTTTAAGCATAATAAAGAATGGTTATCGATTACAGTTTCGTCGCCGCCCGCCACGCTCGCGCGTGCGGCTCGAATCCACTGTCAGCCCGGCTGCTATGAACACGCTTCGCTTAGAAATAGCCAAGCTACTGCAGAAGGGCGCTATAGAGAGAGTCCCGCCATATATGACCGAGTCGGGGTTTTACGGCCGTTATTTTCTGGTTCCCAAGAAAGACGCGGCCTCAGGCCGATCTTAGATCTCAGGGCTTTGAACAAAGCGCTCATGAAGAGACCGTTCAAAATGCTCACAGTCAGGAAACTCCTCGCGCACGTCCGCCAGGGGGACTGGTTCATCTCTCTAGACCTGAAAGACGCCTATTTTCAGATCCAGATAAACCCTCATCACAGGCCATTCCTACGTTTCGCCTTCGAGGGCCAAGTTTACCAGTATGCCGTTCTCCCGTTCGGCCTATCCTTAGCACCCCGTACGTTCACGAAGTGCATGGATACAGCGCTCGCCCCCCTGCGAAGTCAGGGGCTGCGCATACTGAATTATCTGGACGATTGGCTGATTCTAGCAGATTCCCAGACGGAGCTTCTGTCGCACCGCACAGTTCTCCTCAACCATCTGGAAGCGCTGGGACTCTCTGTCAACTGGACAAAGAGCTCTCTCCAGCCCAGTCAAACTATTTCGTTCCTTGGAATAGATTTGAACTCTACCACTATGACGGCTCGCTTATCCACACAGCGCGCGCGCCGTGTTCAGCGCCTAGCCGCCTCGTTTCAGATGGGTACCCATACATCCCTGAAATCGCTTCAGAGGATGCTGGGTCATATGGCTTCAGCCTCCGCTGTGCTACAGCTGGGTCTTCTGCACATGCGCCCCCTTCAACTCTGGTTAAAGAGCCGCGTATCCCACCACGAGTGGACGACGGGCCGCCAGATGATCAAGATTACTCAGACATGTATCACTGCACTGCAGCCATGGTCAGTAATCGAGTGGTTTCAGAGGGGCGTTACCATGGGGACTTTTTCTCGCCGGAAAGTTATCTCGACGGACGCATCCAACTCGGGTTGGGGAGCGGTTTGCGAGGGCTCACCGGCCGCCGGCCAGTGGTCGAGCCACGAGAGTTCCCTACACATAAACTGTCTGGAAATGATCGTGGTCGAGAATGCGCTGCTGTGTTTCCTCCCGCGCATACACGGTCACCACGTCCTGATTCGCTCCGACAATAAGGCCGTGGTATCTTACATCAACCGTCAGGGCGGCGTCAGATCCAAGAATCTCTTTCATCTGACACGCTGCATCCTATTGTGGTCCCAGAGTCACCTGCTCTCGCTCAGAGCGACGCACGTACCGGGCCATCTGAACGACGGTCCAGACAGGCTGTCCAGGAACCTGGTCTCCCCCGGAGAATGGTCCCTGCACTCTCAAACAGTCCAAACGCTGTGGCGCCTATTCGGCAGAGCGGAGATAGACCTTTTCGCGTCAGAAGAGAACGCTCACTGCCCAATATTCTTTTCAAAGAGCGAGGACGCGCTAGCCCAGGATTGGCCCCGCCGCCCGCTCTATGCTTTTCCCCCGATTTCTCTGCTACCGCAGGTCATTCAGAGAATCAGGGACTCACGCCACTCGGTGCTCCTCATAGCCCCGCGCTGGGAGAATCAGATTTGGTTCCCGGAGCTAACGCGGCTGTCACAGACAGCCCCGTGGCCCATTCCAATCAGAGCAGATCTCCTCACTCAAGCCCGCGGCTCGATCTGGCATCCCCATCCACAGCGCTGGGCGCTTCATGCATGGGTGACCAACGACTACGCGTCGAATTGCCAGAAGGGGTTCTGAACACGATCAAACACGCCAGAGCGGATTCTACCAGAAAGCTCTATGCTGCAAAATGGTCTGTGTTCTCCAAATGGTGCACCTACAAAAATTTGGACCCACGGACGTGCGAGGTTTCGTCTTTGCTAGTGTTCCTTCAGGAGATGCTGGATAAGGGCAGGTCCCCATCCACTCTTAAGGTTTACGTGGCAGCCGTCGCGGCATTCGTTGAACCCCGGCGCGCCCAGTCTCTGGGCAAAGACGAGCTAATCATCCGCTTCCTCAGGGGAGCCAGAAGGATGAACCCCCCTCGCCCCCCTACGGTGCCGGTCTGGGATCTTTCTATAGTTCTAGAAGCTCTGAAAGCCCCACCGTTTGAACCACTTGAGTCCGTGGAGCTTAAATACCTCTCGTTAAAAACCGTTCTTCTGACGGCACTCGCCTCAGTAAAACGTGTGGGGGACATTCACGCGCTGTCTTCGAGCGCCGCGTGCCTAGAGTTTGGACCGAATGATTCCATAGTCATTCTAAAACCTAGACACGGTTATGTTCCAAAAGCGATTGGTACCCCTTTCAGGGCGCAAGTGATCACTCTATCAGCGCTGCCTGCATCCGATAGCGAACGTGACGCTGACCGCCTCTGCCCGGTTCGGGCTCTCAGAGTGTACACTACACACGTTGCCGCGTTCAGACGCTCGGAGCAGCTGTTTGAGTCGTTCGGTGGCCGCACCAAGGGACTAGCCGCCTCGAAACAGACCCTATCCAGGTGGATAGTAGACGTGATTGCCTCTGCTTATGCCGCTAAAGACCTGCCTTGCCCTCTGGGCATCAGGGCTCATTCCACCAGAGGCATGGCCTCATCGTGGGCATGGTCCTGCGGGATTTCCATTCACGACATTTGTGTGGCTGCGGGATGGGCCTCCCCCTCCACTTTTGTCAGATTTTATAACTTGGAAGTTCCAGCCTTACAGGCTAAAATTCTGGCGGTCTAGTACTCACAGCTCTCCTATAGAAGCCGCACTATCGGGAGTTCCATCACAACCGGCTCACCCCTTGTGTTCCCCTATGTGCTTATGCATTAGCCTACACATCACGACCCGCTTCGCCGGCCGCCTTTGGGCGTTTTTGCACTAGATGATAACGGCCGCTATGCTGGCCGCCTTATTATCTTCTTCCACTTAAAGATTCCCCCGGTGTTTCCCCCTGGGATGCTTAGTGGTTACTTAGCGCGCACGGCGTTGACCAGGTGTTCCCGTAGCGTAAGCTAGCTTACGCAATACGAGAGAACCTCTCGTAAGAGAACGAATCGGTTACCTAACGTAACCTCGGTTCTTTCTAGATGAGGGAACGAGTATTGCGTTCCCGGCCGTGCTTGCGCCACTAGCGTTTCGCTTCATGCTACAGAATCAACGAACGAGCTGGGAGAGCGACCTTTATACACTGAAGCCACGCCCCTTTTGGCGGGCTGTGACGCAGTGAGCGAGCGCCGTCCGCTCATTGGCCGCGGACTCAGCGCCGCTCTCCCATAGGTTCGTGCATTCTCTCTGAGCGAACCAATGAGCCGCTAGCTAGCCCGCTCATGGTCTGCCTCAGAAGAGACTGCGTTGACAATGATTACAAAATTATGGAATAATTTTTTGGCTTCAACTTCTCAGCAAAGATGAATCTTTCCCGTAGCGTAAGCTAGCTTACGCAATACTCGTTCCCTCATCTAGAGAGAACCGAGGTTACGTTAGGTAACCGATTCGTTCTCGCGCATGCGTCGTGGAAATCTCTTGAAGTCTCGTTTCAGGCCAACAAGGAAGAAAAGGAATAGTCGAATAAAGTCGTTATTTTTGGTTGTTTTTTCGCACAAAAAAGTATTCTCGTCACTTGATAAACTTATAGTTGAGCCACTGTAGTCACATGGAATATTTAAACATTTTCTTCATCGACTTTCTGGGCCGTCAAGTGTCATTCCCTTAGGAGCCTATGTGGTAGTGATTCGGCTCTCAAATTTAATAAAAAATATCTTCATTTGTGCTCCGAAGACGAACGAAGGTCTTACGGGGTTGGTACAGCATGGGGGTGAGTAATTAATGACTTAATTTTCATTTTTGGGTGAACTAACCCTTTAAATGTAGATTATATGTTGGTGTTAGATACACACCTTGGTAATTGAAGGGAGGATCCATGGTGTGGCCCAGCAAAGACTTTCCGGATTCCTGCTTCGGTAAATCTACATTATCATAATTTGCACAGCAATTAGAATATCTACAGTCCTGCAGGAACTTAGGTCTCTATTCTCATTTGCAAGTTTGCTCTTTTCCCAAATAAACAAACAAACAAACAAAAAATAATGAAACATTGTAACAACAAAATTGTGCTCTTTTTATTCAATTTTAGTTTGTTTAGATCTTATTTACCCCACCTAAATAATCTGCCATCGTTGGCTGTAAAGAAGTGTAGGTACTTAAGTGTTCACTACACAAAATAAGTGTCGGTTTAAGTGGCTATGTTTCAGTTTAGTTTGTACCAACCCTGGGTTTAGGGACCATGAAAGTGGTTTGGCTTTTATCTGTGTTCATCGTCATAGTAACTTGCGCTCCATGGCTAACCTGGTCCGGGGCAGGTCATGTAAGAGGTTGCAAAACGACCATTCAGCTGTGAGCAAAGTGACACATGTACTGTATGATGCGATAAAGTCACTCCACGGCATTTAATTTTAAAAGACAAAATCATTGTTTTTACTAAATAAATTTGTATGATTTAGAAATGATTTCTGTAATTATTCTACCCTAAAATGATCTCACATGTACAATTTTAGTTAATCAATTATTATTACGCAGATTTTAAATGAATACGTATATAAAGGTAGTAATAAATGAAGCTATAAAATGACTACATGTGAGCTTAAATGTTTAATTCTCTCTATACCTTTATCAACTGTATAAACTTCACAACTTTTACTCGCACTGATATACAGTAGGGAGACTTTCTTTTAGTTGTCCTCTTTTACAGACAGCTATTTTCTTCTTGCTGTGTAAATTTGTTTAAATTCTTAATATTTTAATACTTTTATTTAATAAGTGAATTGCGCTACTTCTCTCGCAAGAAATTAATTTCAATGAGTTTTGAATGAGTTTCACTTTTTCTCAGCATGTGATTGGCTGTTCGCTACTGATGTCACACCTATACTCAACTCAGGATCAAAGCCTGAGTTGACAGAGAAAGTTGATGATCAGCATCATGGTACCAACAAAGCCTCGTTGGATTGGTTTGGTTTTCTCAACTCAAAACTAATCCTGCAACCTTGAGTTTGTTCAACTACCATCGTGGTACAGGCCCCTGGTCAAGACAATCTCCTGAACTCCAAACTGAATGTCAGAATGGGAAAGAAAGGTTTCAGTCAATTTTGAGCGTGGCATGGTTGTTGGTGCCAGGCAGGCCGGTCTGAGTATTTCACAATCTGCTCACTTACTGGGATTTTCACGAACAACCATTTCTACGGTTTACAAAGAATGGTGTGAAAAGGGAAAAAGATCCAGTATGCGGCAGTCCTGTGGGCGAAAATGCCTTGTTGATGCTAGCGGTCAGAGGAGAATGGGTCGACTGATTCAAGCTGATAGAAGAGCAACTGAAATAACAACTCGTTACAACTGAGGTTGTATATGAGGTTGAGGTTGCATTGTTGAATCAATGCCACATAGAATTAAAGGGGTCATGAACTGCCTTTTTAAATTTTATTATATTGTTGTCTGAGGTCAACTTATGATGTTCTCTCTGTTTTTGCATCCAAAAACATCAAAATAAATAAGTAATAGGCTGTTTTGTACCCTAGTTTTTAGCCTACCTGAAAAACGCCTGGTTTTTATGGGCGTCTCGCACTGAAGACTTTAAAGTAAACGCCCACTGCTGTGAGTGGATAACAATTTTCCATATTATAATGAGTTTCAACTCAGCTGTCGATGCACTAGGGTGAAATTGTTTCGAAAACGTCCACTGTTGTAAAATGGCAACCGGAATTATTCAACCCAGAGTCCATGTGTTGCACAATTCCTGTCAGATCCAATATAGACGGCACAGCCCGGTTCTTTACTATAAATCGGTCTGCAAATCCACTCTTGTTTACAAAACAATCCTCAGTGAAATGAAACTAACAGACAGTTTTGCCCTCATCAGCTGGAGTGAAACGTCAAAAGTTTAACCACGCAGTCCTATTCGAATCCAGAGGAGGCATATGCAGCCAATGTCTCCCTTCCACAACCAGGCACAGCACAATATTTTGTAGTGCTCGGTAGCTCGATCCGGTTTGTCATCACAAGGTACGCCTATGTTATTTAGCTATGTGTGAGCAGCACCTGTGAAGCACACTGGTCTCGCATCATTCACGGAGGAGCGGAGCCATAAAGGGGGAACTACGGAGTGGATAATCGAAAGAGGAACAGGCCTGCTTTTGTTTGTGTTTTATATTTTATTTTGCCAGCAGTTCCGTGAGGGACTGCTGGCAGGTAATTTGTTTATTTCATTTAAATAAAGTTTTATTTTTGATTGTCATCCGGTACCTGCCTCCTTCTTCCCTGAACCTTGCTACAATATTCTTATAATATGATGACCTCTTAGATGTCAAGCTCAAGGAAAATTTGATTTCTCAGTTCATCACCCCTTTAAGGCAGTTCTGAAGGCGAAAGGGGGTCAAACACAGTATTAGTATGGTGTTCCTAATAATCCTTTAGATGATATATATATATATATATATATATATATATAATGCTTGATTTGATTTATGAACCACCTTTCATAAAGCTCTTACTATCAAACTTTTCAATTGCATCTCTTCTCGTTCCGTTAATGCATCTAAAGTAAACTGATCTTCAATTTTAATAATTAATAATTGGTAAAGACATAGTATCTGTAGAACTTGTTTCAATTTCTGATACAGATAACCAATGATTATTTTTCTTTTAACATTATAAGCGATTTATCTTAGATGATAACCACTATAAATCAGACACGGCTGTGAATTCACCTGCAAAACAACAGCACTCAGCATTCGGTTGTACACTTGCTTATATATTATTGCTTAATTTTTCATCATTTCTATGTATTTAATAGATTTTCTAGAAAGTATGAAAATCCGGGGAACATTTAATACCTGCAGTTTGTAGACTGTCTCTGTTTTCCCCAGTATTTTCATAAAATTCAGCAGACTCAAGTGAGCAGAATTCCTGTGCGTTTGTGCCTGTGTTCTCATAGCATTCTCCAGATGATGTGCAGGATGACTTAAAAGAGTCAACTGTGTGAAAGAGGGCTAATTATAATTCTCATTGTTGCTTAATAAAAGCCTTTTAAATATCTAATGTAAATAATAATCTAAAAAAGATGTGTATTTAGTCAAAGTTTTGTTATATATATATATATAAATAATTCTCACCACTTGTAGCAGACTCACGCATCTGGTGTGCACCATGATTAGAGGAAGTGTCACAGATTTGTTGGTATCCTTTCACTGAAACCTCTGCCGGGACAGCTGAGACCAAACAGTGTTAATGTGAATAATTGATCCATTACAGTTAATGTTTAACTGATTTGCCGCAATTTTCAAAAGCAAGCGTTACATTTTCAAAACTCTTAGTACTAATAGACTGCACTTTTTCTAACTAGATGTAATGAATTATTTTTACATTACAGGCAATTTATCTTAGATTATAACGACTATGTTTTCTCTCTCTCTGTGTGTGCGTGTGCGTGTGTGTGTGTGTGTGTGTGTGTGTACGGTCAATAATATCAGATCAGAGATGCAACATAAGAGACAGATAGCATCAACTACAGCATTCTACATTACATTATTTATGCCACATTTTACTGTTAACAGATTACAGATTACTTATAAAGGTCAACTATAGATTCAGTCATATTTCAGTGAGAACATTTACTGTATTGCCAGCAAACTCTAGCCTAGAAATCTGGATGCACCCTAGCGGCAGCAAAAGTCATTTCACTGCCAGTGTAGTCTAGCAACTCTCCATAGACGTTTTTGCTGGAAAAACCCAAATCAGCACAGAACCATCACATCGTGTATACAGTCAGCGGACGGGGTTAACATAATGACGACAGTATTGCGACGGTCAGAGCAAGCTCGGACATATTCGGTTTGAAGTCATTCATCCTCGGATGCGGCGCCGCGTGCTGTCACAAAAAAGTAGAGTTGGGAGTAAGTCACTAAATGCAAGTCTCAAGTCAAGTCCAAGTCTTAACATTGCAAGTCAAAGTCAAGTCAGTCATTCTGTTGTAAGGGTCAAGTCAAGTCATACTCTTTGTCAAGTCAAGTCGCAATTTGGTTATCAAGTCATACCAAGTCGCACAGGCTAGTTTTACACATTTTTTAACTCTGGGACTTTACTTTATTTAGACACAGAGGGCTGATGGGTTACAAAAATTAATAAATTAACTTGTGTGTAATAAATAAAATATCATTAAGAAGAACTTTAAATGCTCTTAATAAAAATAAATTAAATTAACACAAGTAAACAAAAATTAATACAACTTTCCCATCTTTTCCCATCCAAAAAAAAAAAAAGATATTGCATTTGTCGGGGATTAATCAGGTTCAGTCACACCCACTGCACAAGGATCACAATCACCTGAATATTAACCACCTGCACCTGTCATCTAATCCAGCACCACTGGGCACTACAAAAGAGCACACTTCTCATTCAGTCTCTGTCGAACCTTGAACTAGGAAACGACCTGCTAACTTTCTCTCTGTTATTCCCAGATTCTTGCTGCTACTCATCGGTTCCAGTGTGACTCTACAGAATTCCAGCTAAAGGACTTACCTACTGCTTCTCAGGGTTGGGGAGTAAGAGAATACATGTAACGACGTATGTAATCAGGATACAAAAATCCAGTAACTGTAATCCGTTACAGTTACGTAAAAAAACGTAGTAATCAGATTAGTTACTTTTTGAAAAAAGGGGGAATACTTTCAGGATTACAATGGTTCCATTTAAAACTAAATAAATCTGTATTTTGGCATAATGTGACGTGTGCCATCAGCTGGTGCATGCGCAAAATAACAGCTCTGTACAAATTAATCTCCTCAGAATTACTGCTGCTAGAAACGATGCTGCCCACGGGTAAAAATGCTTTCACTTCTTGGAAATTCCGCTGCTTTTTTGTTTTTAAAGAAGAAAATGCCAACAACATGGTTGTACAGTGCAAACTGTGCCTTCCAGCAATGAAAACGCTTTCTTTATCGAAGGACTCGACATCCAACCTAAAGAAGCATTTGCAGGTAAGACTAGCATAGAAATCATTTTAGCTAGTATGTTGTGTTTATTACTGCTTTAAGTTTTCTAGTGATGCTGGAATCTGTAGAAATTAGGAGAGTAGCTTTTTTATTACCTAAAATGTCCTTTGATAATCTCTTCTACTTAACGCGATGTTTGCTGCTAGGTAGGCTAACAACATAGGGGAACTCAAACTGCCAAAGGCTCAAGTTCAGTCAGGCAAATTAAGAAAGATCACGGCTTTAGTCAACATGTAGGCCTATTTTAAAATAAACTAATTTGTAACGTAGATTGTGTAGAATTTTTAAATGGTGGGTTTTTATTATTTACTTGTAGCCTATATGTTAGTTAAAAATAGAACTAAATAATCTGTAATACGTACTGTAGCCACTAGATGTCTGTATAGCCATTTAAATAGATATTCAGGGTTGTGTGTTCCCAAGTTGTGGAAATGAGAGATGATTGCTTTGTTTTAATGGGGTTTAAATCTAACCCAACATGCTAAACATAAAATTAAAGCAGAAGAAACATGAACAGAAATGTTTGATCTGAGCTTGTTCAGTTTTGTTATGATCTGATGTCACTTTTATATTTTTAAGCTGTAAGGATAACTACAATAATGATAATAATATTGCAATAAAGAATTTATCTGATTTTTACAAATATCTTTGTTGAGAGCTATTCAAAAGATTTAATTTTTTTTTTAAATATTTAAAATTGACTAATTAAATTTATTTACATTTACCCTTCTCTTTCTTTCTTTCTTTCTTTACAATCCTTAAGCACAAGCATACAAATTAAAAAGCCTACAACTACTTTTTAAATTTTGTTTTTCAGAGGAAGCATCCACATCATTTGGCCAAAGAAGCTAGCTGGCCTGAGATGACTACACACCCTAGCACATCTGATCCTGGGCAAGGTTCCTTGAATCCTCCATGCAAACAGGCAAAGCTGGAATTTGGACAAACAGGATTCCTATGCAGTTTGGAAAAGTATGGAAAATATGGAATTTGATTTGAGTAATTTCCAGGTCTGGAAAAGTATGGAAAAATTAATTAAGAGTATGGAAAAATATTGATGTTTCCAGACTATTGTACCTATTTTGTTTTCTAAATATAAAATTAATCATTTCTAAATCTATATAATATGCAATTGTCTTTTTCATGGCGTTTGGATTAGGCTGCCAGAGAGCGCTGCCTAAAGATCGTTTTTACACTTGATCTGCCGGAGTCTAGATCTGCAGTGATTGGTTGTTAGGCAGCAGTTGCCATCACAGCGCCCCTTACCTCAAACCTGTTTAGAGTTTGACTAAACATCTTTGACTAAACAACTAAACATGACTTAAAGGACAAGTTCGGTATTTTACAATTAAAGCCCTGTTTTAAGATCGTCCCTGATGAAATACACTCACCGGCCACTTTATTAGGTACCCCATGCTAGTAACGGGTTGGACCCCCTTTTGCCTTCAGAACTGCCTCAATTCTTCGTGGCATAGATTCAACAAGGTGCTGGAAGCATTCCTCAGGGAGTTTGGTCCATATTGACATGATGGCATCACACAGTTGCCGCAGATTTGTCGGCTGCACATCCATGATGCGAATCTCCCGTTCCACCACATCCCAAAGATGCTCTATTGGATTGAGATCTGGTGACTGTGGAGGCCATTTGAGTACAGCAAACTCATTGTCATGTTCAAGAAACCAGTCTGAGATGATTCCAGCTTTATGACATGGCGCATTATCCTGCTGAAAGTAGCCATCAGAAGTTGGGTACATTGTGGTCATAAAGGGATGGACCTGGTCAGCAACAATACTCAGGTAGGCTGTGGCGTTGCAACGATGCTCAATTGGTACCAAGGGGCCCAAAGAGTGCCAAGAAAATATTCCCCACACCATGACACCACCACCACCAGCCTGAACCGTTGATACAAGGCAGGATGGATCCATGCTTTCATGTTGTAGACGCCAAATTCTGACCCTACCATTCGAATGTCGCAGCAGAAATCGAGACTCATCAGACCAGGCAACGTTTTTCCAATCTTCTATTGTCCAATTTCGATGAGCTTGTGCAAATTGTAGCCTCAGTTTCCTGTTCTTAGCTGAAAGGAGTGGCACCCGGTGTGGTCTTCTGCTGCTGTAGCCCATCTGCCTCAAAGTTCGACGTACTGTGCGTTCAGAGATGCTCTTCTGCCCACCTTGGTTGTAACGGGTGGTTATTTGAGTCACTGTTGCCCTTCTATCAGCTCGAACCAGTCTGGCCATTCTCCTCTGACCTCTGGCATCAACAAGGCATTTCCGCCCACAGAACTGCCGCTCACTGGATGTTTTTTCTTTTACGGACCATTCTCTGTAAACCCTAGAGATGGTTGTGCGTGAAAATCCCAGTAGATTAGCAGTTTCTGAAATACTCAGACCAGCCCTTCTGGCACCAACAATCATGCCACGTTCAAAGTCACTCAAATCACCTTTCTTCCCCATACTGATGCTCGGTTTGAACTGCAGGAGATTGTCTTGACCATGTCTACATGCCTAAATGCACTGAGTTGCCGCCATGTGATTGGCTGCTTAGAAATTAAGTGTTAACGAGCAGTTGGACAGGTGTACCTAATAAAGTGGCCGGTGAGTGTAGAATGGTTAAGATTGTTTTTTAGACAAATGCTCCTGTCACGATAATTTTTGAATTCTGTGTTAGCACCCCCCCACCTTTATAATGAAAGCATAGGTGCACTCCAACAATCATTCATTAAAACGCATAAAACTTTAGTTTACAAAGACGTGAAACTCACCGAGTGGTCTTGGGTGTTCACTGATAAGCTCACACAAAAATTGCTGCAAAATATGCTTTCCAACAGGTTTTACCGTAGTTTTTGTCCAAGTCCATTTTCTTCCTGTTTTTGGTCGAAGTCCGCAGTAGTTGATTATCGAGTTTGCGTGCGCGGTCCTTAGTTATCTAGCTACCAACGATCGCGCACGTGAACTCGACAATTTATTACTGTGGACTTCGACCGAAAACAGGAAGAAAATGAAGTCGGACAAAAACTATGATAAAACCTGTTGGAAAGCATCTTTTGCAGTGATTTTTGTGTGAGCATATCAGTGAACACCCCAGACCACTTGGTGAGTTTCACGTCTTTGTAAACTAAAGTTTTATGCGTTTTTATGAATGATTGTTCGAGTGCACCTATGCTACCATTGTAAAGGTGGGGGGGGTGCTAACACAGAATCCAAAAATTCTCGTGACCGCAGCATCTGTCTAAAAAACAATCTTAACTATTCTATTTCATAGGGGATGATCTTGAAACAGGGCTTTAATTGTAAAATACCGAACTTGTCCTTTAAGCTCTATTTTCTAATTTTCTGGTTAATTGTACATGAACATCCCTTCTGTTTCTGTAAAGGTTTAGAGTTATTTAAATTTACAAAATTACAAAAATGAACAACATTGCACTGTTTTAGCATTGCAGTTTTAATAAAAGGCTGTGCTTTGAACCTGACTAGGTTTGGTGTTAATTGATTGTACGTGCATCAGTAGCTACAATTTTCAAATATACAAATTTAACATGATAGCATACACATTTTGACTCAGAGTGTAACATACTTGCTGAAAGCATTGAGGGTAAGTGCGTCGCCATGTAGTGCCGTTGTGCTTCAGGATCTTTCTGTCTAGCTACTTTCCTATCCTAATAAAAGGCAAAAATGCCAATTATAAATCTTTAGAATGTTACATACTTGCTAGCAGTTGAATTTTAAAACAATTTATCAAGTTAAAGGCACACTATGCAGGAATTCCGTTTTTGTCAAACAGCGGCCCCTGGAGTCGCTGTGGAGTACTTGTGACGTGTTACATAGTATACAATAGTACATTGTGTTTAATTAGTCGTTTAATGAGATCTAAAATATGTTGTGAGTGGTGAGTATTTTTCACGTGAATAAATACATAGATCCGACTCATATCCCCATGTACTAATGTTACAGTGGCAGAACTTTTGCCAAGTGTGTCAGAGGTTCTGGGTTCTAATCCGAGTAGTATAGTTTTTTTTTTACCTCATCAACACCGATTGTTTTATTGGTGGTCTTCTGTCAAGCAGGGACACGTTTTTTTGTGCATTAGGTTTTGTGTAACAAATATAGAGAGTCTCTCTGCAACGGATTGAAGCGTGCGTCTGTGTGAAGGCTGTGCGAGTCACAACAGAACACTGTATCCACGCCACTGATCGCAGCGGCAACGAGCACTTTGGTCACTTGATTTCAAAAGCACATTTCAGATCGCCTCTTATTTAACAAACGAACGAAATGAATGCTCAGGGGGTGAGACAACCACCATTCAACCAGAAAGAACGTCTCGGTTACGTATGTAACCCTCGTTCCCTGAGTAGGGAACGGAGACGTTACGTCAGAAGTGACGGAGATTGGGGGGTTTCGCATAGAAAGCCAATCCTCTTCGAGTATTTAAACACGAGCCAATGGCATGCAATGCCTTGGGGCTGCGGAAATTTGCATAGCGTACTCCGCCCTACTCCGTGAGTATAAAAGGAGGAAGTGAACGCAACCGCAGTATGTCTTCGCTGAGGAGCCAAGACTGAACTCGGCATCTACCCAGCGATACAGCAGAAGTGGCAGGGAGACGTAACGTCTCCGTTCCCTACTCAGGGAACGAGGGTTACATACGTAACCGAGACGTTCCCTTTCGTAGTCACTTCGAGTTACGTCAGAAGTGACGGAGATTGGGGGTCTGTGCCATCACGCCAACTTCAGGCTGTCTTCCAGTGCCCTGCGAAAGTCTGAACCCCCGAGCCTTACCTGTTTTCCTTAGGGGATCCGACTTAGACACAGGATTACCAAGGTACACTGGGAAACATATCCCGAAGGGGACATGCTACCAGCTGCCTACCGAAGGGAGGACTTACGAATACACATATGGCCACATAGGAACACATATGGAATCACTGGAGCACCAACCGCAGGTGGCTACTAATTTCAGCTCCAGGGGTGGCAGATGGCTTGCCAAGGGAAGACACATGCTCAGAGAGGCTTACAGTGGATAATACACATGAGACGGTTACCAAGGGGGAACCGTACGCATGGAGGCACCTAGCCAGCATCCAGAGCCACAGCAGTGGTGCCCGCATCGTCGGTGCTGGAGGACTCAAGGCTTCAATGGAAGAACTGAGGAAATATCGCACTTATCCAGTCCGGGGAGTGGAGTGGCGAGCAAGCGAAGACACCTGAGCGGATCCAGAACTGGCCGAAACGAGTACGTGAGAGGATACCGGCTCAATTCGCAGATTATAGAATCTGGCGAAGGTGTTGGGTGTCGCCCAGCCTGCAGCTCTGCAGATGTCTGTTAGCGAGGTGCCGTGCGCTAAAGCCCAAGAGGAGGCCACACTCCGAGTGGAATGGGCCGTCACACCAAGGGGGCACGGAAGGCCTTGCTGCTGGTAAGACAAAGCAATGGCATCCACTATCCAGTGGGACAGCCGTTGCTTTGAGAGAGCCCTTCCCTTCTGGCTCCCCCCATGACAGACAAAGAGCTGGTCTGAGGTCCTGAAACACTGCGTTCTGTCGACATAGGTGCGGAGAGCACGTACCGGACAGAGCAGTGCCAAGGCTGGGTCTGCCTCCTCCAGGGGCAGCGCTTGCAGGTTCACCACCAGGTCCCGGAGGGGAGTGGTAGGAACCTTGGGCATATATCCAGGCCGGGGTCTCAGGAATACGTGAGAGTAAGCCGGCCCGAACTCCAGGCACACTTCGTCAACAGAGAGTGCGAGCAGGTCCCTTACTCTCCTGATGGAGACCAATGCAATCAGGAGTGCTGTCACATAGGACAGGGCAAAAACTCTACCGACTGCAAGGCTCCAGGGGAGGCCTCTGCAGAGCACCCAGGTCTACTGAGAGGTCCCCAGAGGGCAGGAGGGGAGGGAGGCGGATTTAGCCCCCTCGCTCCCCTCAGGAACCTGATGACCAGGTCATGCTTCCCATAGACTTACCTTTCACTGCCTCATGAGACGCGGCAATGGCCGCGACATAAATCCAAAGGGTGGAGGGCGACAGCCTACGCTCCAACCCCTCTTGCAGGAAGGAAGCACGACTCCGATCGAACATCTCCGGGGGTCTTCTCAGCGAGAAGAACACCAATTGACGAAGAGGTTCCACTTCAACGCATAAAGGTGTCTCGTGGACGACGCTCTTGCGGAAGTGATGGTTGCCGCCACCGCAGGTGGCAGCGAACTCAAACCTGCCTCGTCCCGTCCTGGAGCCACACGTGCAGCCTCCAAGATCGGGACAAGGGTGCCACAGAGTGCCCCGTCTCTGAGAGAGTACGGTCTCAGAGGAATAGGCCAAGGAGGTGCTGTCACGAGGAGCATGAGTTCGGAGAACCACGTCTTGGTGGGCCAGTAGGGGGCTACCAGCAAGACCTGCTCCTCGTCCTCCTTGATCTTGCACAACACCCGTGCAAGGAGGCTCACTGGGGGAACGCACACTTGCGTGGGCCCCGTGGCCAGCTGTGCGCCAGCGCATCCGAGCCGAGAGAGCCGCGGGTCAGAGAATAAACTGGGCGCAGTGGGACGAGTCCCGAGAGGCGAACAGGTCTATCTGTGCCTCCCCGAACTGGTCCCAAATCAGCTGGACCGACTGGGGATGGAGTCGCCATTCGCCGGAGATGGAACGGGCCCGGGACAGCTCGACGGCTGCCCGGTTCCGGTCTCCAGGAATGTAGCTGCACGAAGGGACCTCAGGTGCTTCTGACTCCATATCAAGAGGTGGCGGGCGAGCTGCGACAACCGGCGCGAGCGTAGACCCCCCCTGGTGGTAGATGTACGCTACTGCCGTAGTGTTGTCTGAGCGGACAAGCACATGCTGGCCCTTGAGCACGCTCGGAAGCGGTGCCGGGCGAGCCGTGCTGCCAACAGCTCGAGGCAATTGATGTGCATGAGGCGCTGGGCTCCTGTCCAGGAACCGGCGGCTGCATGCCCATTGCACATGGCACCCCAACCCGTGGTAGACGCATCCGTGGAGACAACGAGATGCCTGGAAACTCGCTGAATAGGGACCCTGTCCGTAAAAAGCTGAGGTTCGACCACGGGAAGAAGGTTCGGCGGCACGTCGGAGTCACTGGAACTCGGAGCGAGCCGCGATGCCATGCCCACCTCAGGACTCGATCGCGAAGCCACAGCTGAAGCGGTCTCATATGAAGCAAACCGAGCGGCGTACCGCGGATGCCATATGCCCCAGGAGCCTCTGAAATAGTTTCAGTGGAACCGCACTCTTGCCCTCGAACTGTCGAAGACAAGCCAGCAGTGAGTGCGCGCGCTCGTCGTGAGCTGCGCGGACATGGCGACCGAGTCTATCTCCATGCCGAGAAAAGAGATCCTCTGCACGGGGCAAAGTTTGCTCTTTTCCCGGTTGACCCGAAGGCCCAGACGGGCTTGGTGCCGTAGCACCAGGTCTCTGTGTTCGCAACCCGAGCTCGAGAGTGTGCTAGTATCAGCCAGTCGTCGAGATAGTTCAGGGTGCGAACCCCGTGTTCGCGAAGGGGAACAAGGGCTGCCTCGACGATCTTCGTGAAGACGCGAGGGGACAGAGCTAACCCGACTGGGAGAACGGCGTACTGGTATGCCTGGCCCTCGAAGGCAAACCGAAGAAACGGTCTGTGTCGAGGGAGAATGGAGACATGGAAGTACGCGTCCTTCAGGTCGATCGCTGCAAACCAATCCTGATACCGAACACATTCGAAAATGCGTTTGGCCGTGAGCATTTTGAACGGTAGTCGATGGAGAGAACGGTTCAAAATGCGCAGGTCCAGGATCGGTCGTAACCCACCGGTCTTTTTTGGGGACAATGAAGTAGGGGCTGTAAGCCCGGACCTCACCTCGGCTGGAGGGACCGTCTCGATTGCACCCTTCGCCAGCAGGGTCGCAATCTCCGCTCTCAAGACTGGGGCATTGCCACCAAACATCGTGGAGCGAACTCCCCTGAAGCGGGGAAGAGACCGTGCGAACTGAATGGCGTAGCCGAATCTGATCGTTCTGATGACCCAGTGGGATACCCGGGAAGCGCTAGCTAGGCTTCCAGGAAGTGAGCCAACGGGGTCATGCGAACCACAGACGTCCCCCCGGAGGGGCAGCGAGGCGGGTCGACCGGCATGCGTGCAGGAGTTACCCCGTCCGGATGCACCGTCGAAACCCGCTCCCCGACAGAAGAGACCAGGGAAGGCAGAGCGTTCCACGGGGGTCTGTTCTGCCGGGGGTCTGGCGACAGAGGGGGAAGGGATTGGCGTAGCCCGGGGACGACACACGCACCCTTCCGCGCCCTCCGAGACAGAGAGGAATGAACGGGGCGACGCAAAGGACGTCGTGCGCGCTCATGCCAGTCTGTGTGCTCCATGACAGTGTCAGCTTTTCCTCAACCAGCTCAGGGAGCTAGCTAGAACAAAAGATTCTCCACCGGCCCTCCACCGGGGAAGGAGGGGCCCTGCCACCGCCTCCTGAGAAAAACCATGACACTATCACTGAGCGGCCCGCCTCAGGAACATCGCTTCGCCTGGCGTTTAGCGGGGCACACGGCCTGAGGGGGGGGGGGGGACGCTTACCTGTGGCCTCCTCCGCGACGCGAACCGGCTGAAGGCTGCTGCTGGGGCCGCGTGGGAGGGAAGGGAGCCGCAGGGGGGCGTCCTTGGCGGCGAGCTGGCGGAGGCGTCCGAGCCGACGGCTGATTGGAGGCAGCAGCTGGCCGTTGGGGCAGAGAAACCGCCTTCGTCTGCTCCTAGGCGGTCGAGAAGTGCTGGGCAAAGTCCTGGACCGCACCGCCGAACATATGATGCTCCTGGACCACAGCGGTGGGCATCACCTGACCAAGGGAGCGAGCGACCGCCTCCGTGACCCGTTTAAGGACAAGGTAGGCGGCAGGCTCGCAGCTCGCTTGGTCCGTCACCTCCTCGTGCACATTCCTGAGCAGCTAGCTTTGTAGGTGCTCATCACATGCAGGGCGGAGGCTGCCTGTCCCGCCGCTCTACAGAATCGCGCCGCCATAGACGACGAGAACCCATAGGCTTTGGAGGGGCATCTGAGAGCAACCGCCGGTTGACCGGGGGAGCCCCAGCGTACCCACAGACAGCCGCATCGCCGAGGGGAGGAAGGGCGGGGAACTAAAGCACGCCTTTTTTTTTTTTTTTTAATTATTTATTTATTTATTTTTTTAGTGCGTGTCAGTTCCGCATGCAACTCGGGGAAAAAAGGAAATTGGGGTTGGCCGTGGCCGTAAGGCGGCAGCGTTACCCAAAAACCAATTATTCAGCCGCGAGAGATCGGGATGGGGCGGAGTTCCACCCCCACCCGATGCTCACGGACGCCCGAGATAGCACGGCCCTCATCGCGGGATCAGACACGGCGGCGCTGACGCTCCCGAGGGAGGCAACGCGGCCGCATCCTCACTTCCCGAGGAGTCAAGCCCGCCTAGTGATGCTGTGATCGACATCGCATCATCATCTGGAGCGCTGCCCGAAGCAGCCGGTGCCACCAAAGAAGCAACCGACTGAATCGAACTAACGCTCGCTGGCTCTCGCACTGAGGCGGGAGGTGTGGCCCGAGGAATCGTCGGGGCTTTGTCCCACACCATCACCGTAAAATCACCAGGTCCCCGGGTCGACGGGCCCCCTATGGAGGAAACCGATCGAGCGGGGGGGACCGGGACTCTCACTCAAGTGAGATCATTGAGTCTCGACCTCAGTGTAGAGATGGTCATGTTCTCACAGAAGGAACATGAGTCATCCACGAACGCTGCTGCTGCATGCTGAAATGCCCAGGCATACAGAGCAGCGATCGTGACCATCAGATGACGACAGAAATCAACCACACCCAGAAGAACACGGGCGAACCGTCTTTAAAAAGACGTGCGCGTGCAGCTCTTTCAATGAGAGGAGGAAATTCACTCTTTCAGCGCTGAAGCGACCAGGGAGAAGCGCAAAGTCTGGCAGACCACTGCTCAGATCGCAGGCGATGCAGAATCTCGCTGGGTACCGCCGTCACACCAACACTGAAGAGGACGCTCGTCTCGAAGAGTCTTGAACAGTGCTTTCAGGAGTGAAGAGGTTCTCTTGGCTCCGAAGCGAAAACATACTGCGGTTGCGTTCACTTCCTCCTTTTATACTCACGGAGTAGGGCGGAGTACGCTATGCAAATTTCCGCAGCCCCAAGGCATTGCATGCCATTGGCTCGTGTTTAAATACTCGAAGAGGATTGGCTTTCTATGCGAAACCCCCCAATCTCCGTCACTTCTGACGTAACTCGAAGTGACTACGAAAGGGAACTCATGTAACCATTCCAATAACTCCGAAGCTGTTCAGTTCAGCTAAAAATATGGTCGGAAAAATCTGTAGTGAGGTCTGGAAATTTGAGTCTGGAAAAGTATGGAATTTTGAAATGGAAATTGTGCAGGACAGCTCAGAGTACAAATAACAAACTAATACTTGACTTTGTAATGGGCTTTATGCCCAGCTGCACTACTTCCTGAACTTCAGCCAGCTCATTGTTTCCTGTCTGCAATTATTGGCCAAATTGATTAATCCAGGTGTGCCTGACCTCAGTTGTCATGGCAACAATAATCAGACACACCTGAATTAATCAATTTGGCCAATAATGGCAGACAGGAAACAAGAAGCTGGCTGAAGTTCAGGAAGTAGTGCAGTTGGGCATAAAGCCAATTGATGATGTTCAGCCATTTTCATTGGTTGAGCAGCCTTTGTTTAAACAACTTGTGGAGGGACTCAGTGGAGGAAAAACTGTGATGTGCAGAAAGAGAAGTTTGCAGTAATGAAAAATAGCTTGACAGAAACACTTGTGAATGTATCTAATGTCTGAACAACAGTAGACTTGTGGACTGCACATAACAGGAGTTTCTTAGGCATGACATGCCACTGGATTGAAGAAGACACTCTGGAGAGAAGGTCTGCTGCATTGGCCTGTGCACGAATTAAAGGGCGGCACACTTTTGATGTCCTTGCCGCAAAAATGACTGAAATACATGCAGAGTACAAGCTACAACACAAAGTGAGGGCCACTATCACCGATAATGGCAGTAACTTTGTAAAAGCTTTTCGAGAATTTCAAACACCTGAGGACGTAGCTGCAGATGACCTGGGTGATGAAATACGATTTCTAGACATGGATGCAGTTCTTGAAATGCAGGGAGATGAAGAGCATTTTTTTCTTCCTCCTCATCATAAAGCAGCATCAAATGGCCCTTTTCGGAAAGTTTACCGAAGTGCAATGGGAAAATGTGCTTCTATATGGAACAAGGCACAACGGTCAACAGTAAGTGCAGAAGCTGTGCAAGAAATTGCGAACATGAGAGTTACTGTTCCATGTGTTACTAGATGGAATTCAGAGTATGATACCATTTCCAAACTGACTGGTCTCAGAGAGGATCAGCTGACTGACATCTGTGGAAAGCTTGGAGTTACCAAACTGCACCCACATGAGGTGACTTTTCTGAGAGAGTATGTTGAAGTGTTACAACCCCTTTCCCATTCCATTGATCTACTACAGGGCGAGAAAAGATGCTACCTTGGATTTCTCATTCCAACAATCCTAAGCCTCAAATCAAAACTTTCTGACAAACTGCCACATGTGTCTTACACGGCTAACATCATCACTGCAGTTCTCGAAGCACTTGACATTCGCTTTGACGCCATAGTAGTCATGAGGCAAAAATGGCAACAACCACAATGCCGAAATTTCGCTTGTGTCGGCTTTCTCCAGAGAAGAGAGAAGATGTGAAAAAAGCACTGGTTGAGGAGGCAACATCTTTGGAATCCACTGCTTCTTCTGCAGCTGAGATGAGCATTAGCCCTGAGAGTGATGAATCAGATGAGGAGTTTTTTGCATTTGAAAAGACAAAAAGTGTGGGTAAAGGCACAGAGGAAGAGATTCGGAGATTCCTTGATGATCCTGAAAAAAACATGAAATGTCTAAATTCTTATCCCTTGGTCAAGCAGCTCTTCATGAAGTTCAATACCACATTGCCTTTTAGTGCTCCCGTTGAACGTTTATTTAGTTATGGGGGAAATGTACTTACATCAGAATGTACTTACAGCAGAATGTCCGATGACCACATGGAACAAGTCCTCCTCCTTCGTTACAACAGAAGATTTTGCCCAAACTGAATGAACATTTTGAATGCACATTCAAATGCTGCCAAAAGACTAGCTGCAATATTTAACAGGATTAAACTTTGCAGTAATTTTGAATCCTATATACTTGTTTGATGTTGAGTAAAAATTCTAGTTTTATATTTGCAAAGACAATTTTAAACATAAATGTAACTTACTCTTGTTTTCTTAGATTATATCTTGTGTATTATATTTGCTTGAGATAAAAAATTGTATTCTCTATTTTCTTGTTGAAGAATCATTTTCCATTGTCTAAAAATATTTATTATATTGCTTGAAAAAAAATTGAATATCTATTCTCTATTTTCCTGTTGAACAAATCCATTGTCTAAAAACTATTTATTATATTTGCTTGAAAAAAAAATCATTTTTATTCTCTATTTTCCTGTTGAAGAAACATTTCCATTGTTTAAAAAATATTTATTATATTTGCTTGGAGAAATGAATTTGTATTCTCTATTTTCCTGTTGAAGAAACATTTCCATTTTATTTTTTCCTTGTACATGTCAAGTTAAAAATAAAACAAAATATTCTGTAATACTATACTGTAGCCACTAGATGTCTGTATAGTCATTTAACATAAATATTAAATCAGGGCCGTGAACTTCTTAATAAATAAAAGTTTAAAAATAATATCGGTCATTGAAGTAATCCAAAAGTAATCAGTTACATTACTTTCATATTGTGGTACTTGGATTATGTTACTGAATACTTTTTTTATGAAGTAATTTGTAACTGTAAATGAATACATTTTTAAAGTAACCCTCCCAAGCCTGCTGCTTCTCTCCCAAGACCCCATGTTTCCTCCTGGATTCTCCCCGATTCTCCTGTGATCCTTCCCTGTGTTTCCCGGTTTGCACATCCTATCTGCATCCAAGCATATCTCTGCCAGATATCATCACACCATCATTCCTCTACATATCATATCCTGCATATGTCCGTTTCGTCTGATGCTCACCTGCCATTCTACTATTGACTCTGTGCACGAGAAAAATGCTAACTCCCGGCTTGAGGGCGGATGTTGGGTACTTCGGTTCCGGTTGCCGTTGTTTACATCAGTGGACCGGCTATCTAAAGCTTAGCTATCTAAATATATTTGTCTAAAACTATGTTCGTTTGTTCATTGTCAAGTCAATCAACACAGTTTTCACACATATTTGGGTGGAGCCAGGCGCTGCTGCATTGTGAAAAGTAAACGATATTTAAATCTGCTTTTTGTCACCGCACCCAAGCAGTCGCTTTACCGAGTGGAGCGTTGCGTATCCATGACAACTAGAAGGAAGTTTTTAGGCTACTAATTATTTATTATATTATACCCTTTAACCAGGAGAAGCCCCTGGGGTTAGAACCTATTTTGCAAGGGAGACCTTTTTGGAAATGACACACTGGTGAAGACGACAGACTGTGACATCACTCCCCCCTCCCGGTAGGCGTGGCCTCACGCCGTAACATCAATGGGGAGGGGGGGTGGGCGCCCTGGAGGCTGTGGAGGGCGTGGTCAGGAGGGAGAAGCCCCCCCCCAGGGCGGAGCAGGATGAGGGCGAGGCCAGGGCGGTGCAGGCTGAGGGCGTGGCCAGGGCGGATCAGGCTGAGGGCGTGGCCAGGGCGGTGCAGGCTGAGGGCGTCCCCAGGGCGGAGCAGGCTGAGGGCGTCCCCAGAGCGGAGCAGGCTGAAGGGCGTCCCCAGGGCGGAGCAGGCTGAGGGCGTCCCCAGGGCGGAGCAGGCTGAGGGCGAGACCAGGGCGGAGCAGGCTGAGGGCGAGACCAGGGCGGAGCAGGCTGAGGGCGAGACCAGGGCGGAGCAGGCTGAGGGCGAGACCAGGGCGGAGCAGATGGAGGGAGGACCCCTGGTGGAGCCGAAGGAGACGGGGCTGACAACACCAGGGGGCCGACTGACAGGTGCGGAGCAGATGGGAGAGGAGACCAGGGTGAAGCTGAGGGACAGACGACATTGGGTGCTGAGGAGGGACCGAGGGACCATGGGGACACCGCAGGCTCTGGTGACTGAAGTGACGACACGGGCACAGAGGGACACGGTGAGGTCAGAGGGCGTGAGGGCTGACGGGTGACTGGAGGGGATGAGGAGTCCGACAGAACCGGGGGGGTGACATGACAGGGCGAAGCCAAGGGAAGGAAGTCCAAAGGTGAAGGGAGGATGACGAGGGAGCGCAGGGAATCCGGAGGGTCGAAGGAGCCTGGCCGAGGTGGTGGACTGAGGGGCCAAGGAGGAGCTGAGGGAGGTAGGAGCCACTGGGACCGGGGGCCGAGGAAGTGTCCATGTGGAGGAGTTGGGAGGCGAAAACCGGGGATCCCACGACCAGGCTGGGTCAGGGGAGCTGGCAGACGGAAGGGCTGACGGCTGCGTGACGGGAGGAGGTGGGAGAGGGAGGCTGGGTGGGATCCTGGTCTCGGGCTCTGGCTGGACGGTCTCGGGCTCTGGCTGGACGGGCTCTGGCTGGACGGTCTCGGGCTCTGGCTGGACGGTCTCTGGCGCTGGCTGGACGGTCTCGGGCGCTGGCTGGACGGTCTCTGGCGCGGGCTGGCCGGTCTCTGGCGCGGGCTGGACGGTCTCGGGTGCGGGCTGGACGGGACCAGCGAAGAAGAGAGCTCGGGCTCTGAGAGGCTGGACGGAACCAGCGGAGAGGGGATGATGGCAGGTGTGGTGATGATGGTGGGTGTGTGTGGTTGAGGTTGCACCAACGGTGAAGGCTGACCCACTCAACCACAACACATGGTCCAGGTATTCGGCGAAGGTTCCTGGAAACGCTGCTGCTGGGGCTTGCTGGTACAGATGATCGTCCAAACCCAGCCAAAAGACTGACTTTAGGACGTCATCTGACCAACTTACCCCAGCGGAGAGCTCCAGGAACCTGCCGACATACTCCTCAGATGAGCGTCCGTCTTGGAATACGTTGAGGGTGGTGAGAGCCGTGGTTAGGAGAAGCCCCATGCTGTCACTGTCAATGGTCGGTCAATCTGTCACGGGTGTGGGTGCAGGCAGAAGAACAGGCTGAGTCCAAGAAGCTCCAATACACAGATTTACTAATAACTAAATTCAAATACAGGCAGGAAGACAGGGTAACACCAGGTAACATTAAACATTGACCGACAAACACAGACTGAAGGAGGGAGAACTAAATATACAGAGGAATCAGGACTAAATGAGGTGAACACAGGTGGAAATGATAATGACATGACGAGAAACAGGTGGCTGATTGGGGAGTGAGTCCGGGAGAGGAACAAAAGGATCCGGGGAAGTGTGGTGCAGATGACGGGACACACTGGTGAAGACGACAGACTGTGACACAAACATGCTCATGTTCTAATTATAATCATATAGTCTTTGTATGCTAACTATGAAAGTTGGGGTGAAAGTTGTACAGCTAATACAAAAATAAATAAAACACCTCAAGTTTAATAGCAGATAATTCATTTATTTCGCTATTTAATAAGCGATTAAAGTAAGAGATTAAATAGTGCTAAATTCTGTTGTTTTTTAAATCAAGCGGAGCGCTCTTTTTTGCTGCTATCAGTTGCATGGTCTTTTGCGGCTCGCGCACCGTCTTCATTTGGACGCGCGCTTCATTCTATCACCGTTGCAGAGACTATTGTGTACAGGCCGCCGGATGGTGTTGCTAAGAACTTGCAAAGTATAATTATCAGACCGCTCCTTGCGGCCTCGAAACACTACCGGCCCACTGGGGAAAGTCCTGAATCTCCGGACTGCCACTGCGCTACTGACCGCCCAGATAGCAAACTGACATTGAATCAACGTGGAAATATGACATAGAAACAACTTTGATCTGACATTGTTTTGCTCATCGAATTAACGTTGAACCAACGTCAGACGCGTCATTCTTTTAAAACTAACGGAAAATCAACTTGAAATCAACGCGTTGTTTCAACGTTATGAAAGCAAACCAATTTTCGATTTTCATTTAGCTTTGAAGAATGCCGCGTCTGACGTTGGTTCAACGTTAATTCGATGAGCAAAATCAACGTTGTTTCAATGTCATGAGAGACGTCGTTTCCACGTTGATTCAATGTCAGTTTGCTGTCTGGGCGGCGGCCACATCATCATTTAAATTATTTAAACCCGGCTCTTTTTTAAAAAGTGGGTCATTGTGACTGACGTTCTCAACTTTATATATTACTTTCTCCCGCCCGCAACATTTGTTTCGTCCGACTCCTGCCCACAAAAAGCCTCCTGTAGCCTACCTCCAAATACTTTCAAGTTAGCCTGTGTCGCCACCATACACAACAGCATAATTCCTCCTGATAATTGTTATTAAGGCATTAACACACAAACCATTGTTACAACATAAAAGCAAGCAGCTCCTGCGTGCATGGTTTGGCATGACTGTGCGCTCCCTTAATAATTCCTAAAAAGCTGACAGTTCATCGCGATCTCACACATCTGTCATTATCAATTAAGCTTTCATATAGGCCTACACTTTGTTAGTTATAATTAGTGGATTTGCCAACATAAAGAATTCAGCACTGAACAAAAGGTCCGTTTTGAGCGGTGAGGGAAGTCTATCGTAAATTCTTCTGATTCGCACTCAAAAAAAAAAAAACAATAATTGAGAATTTTTTTCCCACAAGCCATTTCAAGTAAATAGGTACAAGTCTGAGTCAAGTCTAAAGTCACAAGGAGCAATGTTCAATGTTTTCAATGTTCAATGTTGACAGCTATGGACTGGATACAGTAAAAGTTTAATATTTCAACTTGCTCTACTGATTATGTCACATTTATCGTTGCTCTGATTGGTTGTAGCGCTATCCAATTGCGTGCAGAGAGAATTTGAAAGACAACAGTTTTTCCTGCCAGATTGAGCAAATCACAAATCCAGATGATTGGAACCAAATACTGAGGAGGACTTTTACTTTTTTTACACCTCTGACAAAAATTGGCACCCTGCTACTGGTGCTCCCAAAAATCAATTTATTAAAATATACAACATTTCGAAGACCTGAAGGTCTTCATTAGTCAAAAAAAAGTTGAAATGTTGTATATTTTAATGATTTTTCGGAGCAGCAGTGAAAGTGTGCCGATTTTTTAAAAAATTCTTTAGTGAAGTGCTTATATCTGATTGTGAACCTGCCTAAGGTTTCTGAATGTGCACATATTATTATCTTGTGTCAGATTTCATCACAGATTTTGATAACACACTGAATAGATACTATTACAAAAATAATGGATTTTATGTTACATAAGTTCGGTCATGTACGTTTTTTAATGTGGCATCTGTCAGTGTAATTATTTCAGCAACAAGGGTGTTTTGAAACTGTATATTGCATTTTTTTGCTATTAAATTAACTGATTGTTAAAAGAACTAAATACATATTGTGTTTCAGTGATTAAAATAGGTTCTAATTACATATTGCAATAATCTTGTGCTTGAAACAATTATTATGTGGACTGAAAATAAAAGCATGGGATCAGGTTTTGAAACAATTACTAGCTGTGTTTGGTTTTTTGGTTACAATTTGGATTTTTGTACATGTGTTTTGAAAATGCACGCCTTACTTGTGAAAATAGTACAAAAGGTAATAAATAAAATATGTATTCATCAGCCTATACCACTGTATCAAGGTGAAACAAGATATTAAATGATAAAAATTAGGGTACATCACATACATACTGTACATACAACTGAAATAATGTAAAGAACAAAGTAAAATAAAACCTTCCCCTTCTTACCCTCCTCCATCACACTGTTTAAGTTTGAGGAATTTGCAGCAGGCGTTTTACCATCTGCACTGTACCGCATTGAGTCTACATGAGAAAGAAAAGAGAAATCTACTAGAATTTTCAGTGTTTGGAAAAGGATAGGATAGGATAGGATAGGATTAGCCTTTATTGTCTCCTAATGGAGAAATTCATCTTTGGCCTTCGGGACACAGATGTAACACAGTATACATTATACATAACACATAACACACAAAACATGAATTACATAAATACAAATTATATTAATGTTAAAAATTAATGTCACACCCGACATGATTAACCTAATTAATGTCACACTTAAATTCTAACCCACACACCCTAGTTGATCGTTCAGTATTTTAATAGAGAGCGGTACAAATTAAATTTAAACCTATTTAATCTGCAGTTTGGTAACCTGTACCTTCTGCCTGAGGGCATCATCTCATACTCACTGCATAGGACATGATTCGGATCGTTAATGATTTTAAAACTATGTTTCTTTACCGCCGCCACAAAAAGCTCATTAAGAGTAGTCGATTGCACTTGCCCGATTATTTTCCTTGCCCTTTTAATCAATGTTTGGAGTGATGATTTTAATTTAACTGACAGGTTACCAAACCAAACTACCATACCATATCGAACAATAGACTCAATAGCTGCCTTTAAAACAGTAGCATAATATCCTTGTCAACTCCATGCACTCTTAATCTTCTTAGAAAGTGAAAACGCTGACATATTTTTGAGGAAACATATTCCACTTGATGAGACCATTGTAACCGTTTATCTAATTGAATTCCTAAATATTTATACGATGTTACTTGTTCAATCGGAACTCCTTCAATTAGAATAGGGCTTAGGTCACCTATAGACCTAGGGTCAAAAATCATTTCCTTGGTTTTATTAATATTAAGGAGCAAGTTATGCTTATTGCACCACTTCACCATCTCCTCTATCTCCTTTGTATACATACCAATATCTGAATTTTTGTAAAGTAAACTAAGGATGGCCGTATCATCTGAAAATTTAAAAATAAAATTATTCCTCTCATCATTATTTCTGCACTCATTTGTATATAATATAAAAAGTAAGGGCGAACTTACACAGCCTTGCGGGGCACCTGTACTTATGTTAATCATATCAGGAAAAGCTATACTTTTAAATGTAATGCATTACAATATTGCTTTACTTCATAAAAAAGTAACTAAAAAAAGTAACGTTAACTAAATTAACGTGTTAGTGTAACAGGTACATGAAGTTTCCTGTTTCCTGAATACAAATGTTTATAAGAATTTACCAAAACCTACCAAGGACACAGGTATTTTTATAACCGGGACTTTTTTTTATGCGGTTCGGCGGTTCGTCCACATGGAAACGTAGTGTCAGTACACTGAAACCAAACATTTTTGAAAACCCCTGCCAGGGTGAGGATTTTCAGAAACGCCGGTTACAGTGTTGTCGTGTAGACAGTAAAACCATGTTTTTTGCCTTGCGACGTCAGAGCGTGCGCCCGCGCTCTGCCGTTATCAGCCTACCGGAACCTGTAATAACTTTTGCTAGGCTTCTGATTGGCCAACATGGCTTTATGGTTAGGGTTATATCGCCGCCTGCTTGTGTGGCATGCTCTTGACATTGCCTGATAACGTGTTTTTGCGTTTTCATGTGGAAAGGATCTTTTTTTAAAATGCAGGAGGAAAAACTCTGGTTTAAAAAATACCTGTGTCCATGTGCACAATAATAATAATAATAATAATAATTTGTTACATTTATATAGTGCTTTTTCTGGGACCTCAATGTGCTTCACATATGGAAGGGGGGAAACTCCTCAACTACCATCAATGTGCAGCATCCACCTGGATGATGCGACGGCAGCCATATTGCGCCAGAACGCCCACCACACACCAGCTTATTGGTGGTGAAAAGATGAAGCCAATTAGTATATAGATGATGAAGCCAATTAGTATATAGGGATGATTAGGAGGCCATGATGGACAGTGGCCAAGGGGCAAATTTGGTCAGGATGCCGGGGTTACACCCCTACTCTTTTTCAAGGCCTAAGACATCAGGCCTTGAAAAAGGCCTAAAAACTAAGATGGGTGTGTCAGATAAGAGATTTCAAAAATGTCAGTGTTAGGGGTGTTCCTAGACCAGGGTTGGGAAGCACTGCTGTAGATTTTATTGTGTCGAATAAATCATGTGACTGGATTTGAAACATGAACAACTTTAGCGTTAACATCTTGAACTTGTATGTCCTCAGAGTACAGTTCAAACAACACAGATCTAGAATCGGATGCATACCTATGTCCTTTTTTGTGAAACAGAAAATCGCAGCTGTACAAGGTCGATTTTCTTGAAGGGGAACATTTTAATGGCCCTTCTGCTTAAAAGATACTGTAGTTCCCATTTTAGTAGTGGAATGTGGAGGCAAATTCGAGGTGTTCAGGAGAAATACTTTTTTTCCTTGATGCCCATAAGCTTAAGCCACAGATGTCTCTCCATAGCAACAATAGAAGCCATTGATCGGCTAATGATGGCGATATCTATGGCTTGAAGGAGTTCTTTGACCATCCCATCCCATACTTTATCACTACAATGGCCAAATAATTTGTGGTTGCTGGGTTGAAAGTTCTTAATGAATATGGGTTCTTCCATGATCTCGACACCTCAGTGAAATCCAGAAAGAAGGTGTGATAGAAGTGTGCACTTCTATCACAATGTGCAGAAACATCAACATATTTCATATATTAAACATTTAACTCATCAAAGCCAGGTGCTTAAGCATTTAACTCATCAGGGCTAAATGCAGCCAGTAAATCAACCAGACAAGATGTAGCACTGTCTGGATGATAGACCAAATATGCTGTATTTAACCAAATCAGCATCTAACTGAAAGTTAGAAAATTAATCAATATCTATCATACAAACAAAAAGAGATCACAAGTGAGCTTCCGGTTTACATGAGATCTTCCCGTGCAATATAATCAGTTTGCATGCAGTCGAAAGAGAGAGGAAAAGTGTGGAACCTCCATCTACTCAATGTTTCTTCCAATTTTATTTAGTTGCGGACCTATAAAGGTCACTTCCTGTTGCCAGCAGGTGGCGCTATGACTGTGGGTGAATGCCGGCATGTAGATTTGTTCAGGGTGGGATTCTTGTCAAATGTGAACAATTTGGTGCAGATCTGGGCATTTACAGCCAAGTTACTACAACTTCCTGTTTCATGGCGAATCATCGACGCCATGGACACACCCATCGACGAAAACGCGCAGATAGCACAACTTTACATCGTCAATGCTTTTAGAAGGCACAGCGGAAATTTGAAGTCGATCCGACTAAATCCCTAGGAGGAGTTTGTTAAAGTACGGAGTGTGTAAATCGTCCCAAAATGGCTGCCAAATTCAAAATGGCAGACTTCCTGTTGAGTTTAGGTCATCGCTCCAAGACACTTTTTTGTGGGTCTGGACATGCTAGATGTACCACAGAAATTTCGTACATGTCGGTTAAACATGCGGCGGGGGCTGCTTCGTTAAAGGTCACTTCATGTTGCCAGCAGCTGGCGCTGTGACTCTGGGTGAATGTCGGCATGTGGATTTGTTCAGGGCGAGACTCTTGTCAAATGTGTAAAATTTCGTGCAGATCTGGGCATTTACAGGCAAGTTACAACAACTTGGACACGCTGATCGACAAAAACGCGCAGATAGCACAACTTTACATCGTCAATGCCTTTAGAAGGCACAGCAGAAATTTGAAGTCGATCCGACTAAATCCCTAGGAGGAGTTCGTTAAAGTACGGAGTGTGTAAATCGTCCAAAAATGGCCGCCAAATTCAAAATGGCCAACTTCCTGTCGAGTTTGGGTTATGGGTTCTTGAGGCTTTTTTGTGCGTCTTGATATGATACACGTCCCCACCAAATTTCGTGCATGTAGGTTGAACGTGGTCGAAGGGCTAATTTTTTCCAATTTTCTAGGTGGCGCTAGCGAGCCATTTTGCCACGCCCATCTGCGAAACCCACAAAATTTGAAATTTTTCACCAGTCCTGACATGCGTGCCAAATTCGGTGAGTTTTTAAGCATGCTGCGGCCCCAAAAATGGCGCTTACTTGCAGAAAAAAATAAAAAATAACCCTAACAGTTTCAATAGGGTCCTTGCACTGTTAGTGCTCGGGCCCTAATAACCCTAACAGTTTCAATAGGGTCCTCGCACTGTTAGTGCTCGGGCCCTAAAAATAACCCTAACAGTTTCAAGAGGGTCCTCGCACTGTTAGTGCTCGGGCCCTAATAACCCTAACAGTTTCAAGAGGGTCCTCGCACTGTTAGTGCTCGGGCCCTAAAAATAACCCTAACAGTTTCAATAGGGTCCTCGCACTGTTAATGCTCGGGCCCTAAAAATAACCCTAACAGTTTCAAGAGGGTCCTCGCACTGTTAGTGCTCGGGCCCTAATTAATCTCTCATGGGATTCATCCACATTTGATTCAGCACTCCAAAGAGACTGGAGTCACATTCCATTGACACCGGATGGCCAAACCTTCCCCCTCAGAAGAATTTTTATGGCCCTGCTGGCACCAACAGAATGCCACAGGAAGGGCAATGATCCTGGACAAAGATGTAAAACAGATCTTCCCCCACTCTTCGAACACACAGTGACCTCACTGTTGAGATCTGAGATCTCATACATAAAATCATATAAACTCACCCCAGAACAATTACTGATGGACTTACACATTTAATTCTATGTTTGCTACTGTTTCTGCAATTCATGTGTTGCGTTTGTTATGCTTAGATCACATAATAATCATGTAATTGTTGTTAACTATTAACTCCTGTAATTGTTATACAACTATTAGAAGTGTGAATGCCTCGTGTTTACTATCAAAAGAATCGTACGCTCTTAATTCAAAAGATGGCTTGATTGAAATCTGTGTAAATTGTTTTGTATGATTATAATAATCTATAATGTTTAAACTGTGGTCTCTTGTTTCTCTGCTAAGTGCTGGGAACCAATCAGATCACAGATCACGATAAGTAGGAACCAGATCCACCTCCTAAAATTATGCCATTTTCTCGTTGGTCAGAATTTTCACCGGGAGGTTGGACTAACTTTTAAGTTAAAGATCCGAACAAAGGAGCAAGATCTCAGTCAGTTCAGTTCATGTTCAGTTTTTGTAATCGTTAAGTTCGAAAATGACCTTGTCACATGGCTGGGCCTTGGATACTGCTAGGAACACCTTTATTATTCCTGACTCAGCTCTTGCCAGTACTCCTGGTTTAATTTTACTTTCGATATAATGGCTAACTTGAAAGATATCTATAAAAGTCACAAAGTTAAGCCCAAATTTCTCCTTTAGTGAATCAAAGTTTTGGATTTTACTTTGGTTGAAAAGAGTGCGAAAACTTGAGATTTCTAATTTAGCCCAAATATGAAATCGCTTGTCTGTTCTTTTTGGGATGAAATCAGAATCAAAGGCACACCATCTTATTATTCTCAATGCTTCATTCAAAACCCCCATTTTCATTGTCAGATGCCACATTTTAAATGATACCTTGATCCATGGATTTGTTTTCTTATTCATTCTAGTTCTTAGCTTGTTGTCTGCAATGAGGGCATATTCATACACAGATCGCTCCTAAACTATTTGCTTATTCTAGCCTAAATAAAATCAGATGTCCAGTACATTTAATCAATCCAAATTAGTGCACACATTAGCAGTGAGTAGTGAAGACGCACACACAGCATGGACGCACACCAAGCAGTGGGCAGCCATTTGCTGCGGCGCCCAGGGAAAAATTGGTGGTTAGGTGCCTTCCTCAAGGGGACCTCAGTCATGGATACGGAGAGTGGAAGAGATTGCTGTTCATACTTTCACCCACCTAAATTTTTCCTGCCGTTATTGAGAATCGATCCGGCAACTGAACAATTTGACAAATCACAAACTTTTCACACATTCAAACAAACGGCTTCTTAAAGACAAAGAAGCTGGAGATTTCAAGGACACATTGGTGCCCATTTATGGAATTGATGACACGGGGGAGCTAAGGGGAGCTCGGCTCCCCTGAAAAGGACCTGGGCTCCCCTGAAAGCCTACTTTGAGACATTTAGGGGGAGCTCTAAAACACTGTCCATTTTTTGTGTCGCATATAGATTTGATTTTCTGTACATTAAGGTTCCTGAAATAAATGATGATATTAAAAATGTGTCAGTGTTTATTCGCTCATCATTACATTACTATTTCCGAACATTTGTCTCCACTAATAAATCCAATGGGCGAGGTTCAGCGAAGTCTGTAGCGAGAGAGCGGAGAAGGAGCCGAGCGGTGAATAAGGCTATGTTTACACGGAAACGATTCTGAAGAGAAAACGCAAAAGTGGCGTTGCGTTATCACTTTTTATTCTGCGTTTAGACGAGCATTTTGGGTGTGAAATCTGCATGCAGATGGTGACGCAAAAGTCTGTGAAATTCAATGTAGTATGCACTACAGGCGGCTAAGAGTGCATACTACAACAACACCAAGCCCGCGTGCCTGCGTACAACCTTCACTGTCAAGCAGACTTTTGCAATTTTATCCTTTACACGGGAACACAGCGGTGGAGCATTTTATTTATTTATTTATTATTTAACAGTCAGACATACATACAAACAAACCAACATAGTGCAGTAGTGAGCAATCTTGTAAATCCATAATTCCAGCAGTGACAAGAGTGATTTAAGTGTTTGATCTAAGTGTTTATGTGAGCGGGTGTGAGTGTGGGTATGTGTATGTGTGTGTATGCGTAAACAAAGTAACCATTTATTATTTATTACCATTGTCATTACAATCACCATCCCACTCCCCACTACCATCATACTGCCCATATTGTGTTGCTAGATTTTTATTTCCATCCTTCCTCCTATGTAACAATTGCCATTGTCAATCCTGTATAAAATAAAATGATAGAATAAGATAATATAATATATCATGGTATATAATATAAGATAATATAATATACTGTAAGATAACCTTCCCCACATCTCATCAGTCCCTATCTTTTCCTATTTTTTATGTGCAATGTCTAAGGTGCATTAAAATAGGGAGTACAGTGCGAGAGTGTCTCAAATTGGGACAGAGATGCTGTCCCGTTGAAACCACTTCTCGCCTGTCTTGCCTGCCTTGGTATTTGTGAGGTTTTTCCATATATAATTATTCCTTCCTTCCTTCCTTCCTTTTTTTTTTTTTTTTTTTTCCTATTCTATGTTGTGGTGCATTAAATACCCATGAAGAGATAAGGGGGAAGTTATTGCATTAGTGATGACAATGACACTTAATTCTAATACAGCATTGACAATGGCAATATTGAAGATAATAATAATAATAATTATAATAATGTTAATAATAAATGACAATGATGATGGCAGTGGTGATCACAACGGTGAGAGCAAAAGACAGCAACAACAGCAATTACAACAATGAAACAACAAAAAATAAATAAAAGTGGAAATAGTAATCATAACAGTAACAGTAAAGATAGTAATAACAATGATGACAGAGACAAGTTCAAACAACTAAAATTAATATTCGTGGGTTGATTAAGAAGGTGGGAGGAGTCGGAGATAAGAACAGAGAAAGGATTCATAGCTGTAAGAGGTCAGAAATTGTTGGACGGTAGAGGTCAGTTTCAGATGTGCAATTATGAGGGGTAGATGCGAGCTCCATTGCAATGAAGTCTGTTATAAGATTTTTCCAGATGTTAAAGGAGAACTCCGGCGAACAATGAACCTTCAGTCTAATAAAACATCGGTACCTAGTCAATCGTTATCTGATATTTGTTTTCATGATAATCGAATGTAAAGAGTTTTATCTCTAAAAACTGTTTAGCGTATAATGCTAGTAATGGGGGCATTGACTAAGTAAAAAGAAATCGCTACTTTATACCACTAACAAGGCTCAAAATAGCCCCACACTAACACAGAAACGTACTGAGGCTCCATACATGCAAAAAGAAGCATTGAGATCTTTGTAAGTGTACAGACCATTTAATAAGAAGAAACTTTATGAAGACAGTTCACTTCGTGTATACAGACAGGAGCCATCTTAAAAAATAGTCTTGATAAGTCAATCCCCGAACGCGGTTCATACAGTTCAGAAGTTCACTGAACTTCATACAGCACGTCGTTCGGGGATCGACTTATCGAGACTATTTTTTAAGATGGCTCCTGTCTGTATACGCGAAGTGAACTGTCTTCATAAAGTATCTTCTTATTAAACGGTCTGTACACTTGCAAAGTTCTCAATGCTTCGTTTTGCATGTATGGAGCCTCATTATGTTACTGCGTTAGTGTGCGGCTATTTTGAGCCTTATTAGTGGTATAAACTAGCGATTTCTTTTACTTAGTCAATGCCCCCAGTACTAGCATCTAGCATTATACGCTAAACAGTTTTTAGAGATAAAACTCTTTACAATCGATTATCATGAAAACAAATCTCAGAGAACGCTTGACTATGTACCGATGTTTTATTAGACCAAAGGTTCATTGTTCGCCGGAGTTCTTCTTTAAGGCCTGTTCACACCGGGACGAATTTCGCACCCGTTATTCGTCGACGTTTAACGCCTCGTGACTAAACAATGGGCGCCAATGTGAGTGTTCACACCGAGGCGAAAAACGGCACCCGTAAAAGCGTCATTTTTTAAAAAAACGCCTCGGATTCGTTTTTTTGGTTTGACGCGCCGCGAGATTGACCAACGAGGTTGACGGGTTTGCTCACGTGTCTGGTACTTCTGAAGTTACAGTAAAACGAATCGGTTACCTAACGTAACCTCGGTTCTCTCTGGATGAGGGAACGAGTATTGCGTGAGCTAGCTTACGCTACGGGAAAGATTCATCTTTGCTGAGAAGTTGAAGCCAAAAAATTATTCCATAATTTTGTAATCATTGTCAACGCAGTATCTCTGAGGCAGACCATGAGCGGGGCTAGCTAGCAGCTCATTGGTTCGCTCAGAGAGAATGCACGAACCTATGGGAGAGCGGCGCTGAGCCCGCGGCCAATGAGCGGACGGCGCTCGCTCATTGCATCAGAGCCCGCCGAAAGGGGCGTGGCTACAGTGTATAAAACTGGCTCTCCCAGGCTCGGTAGTTGATTTCTTTCAGCATGAAGCGAAACACTGATGGCGCAAGCACGGCCGGGACCGCAATACTCGTTCCCTCATCTAGAGAGAACCGAGGTTACGTTAGGTAACCGATTCGTTCTCTTACGAGAGGTTCTCTCGTATTGCGTAAGCTAGCTTACGCTACGGGAACATCTGGTCAACGCCGTGCGTGCTATGTAACCACTAAGCATCCCAGGGGGAAAAACACCGGGGGAATCTTAAGGTGGAAGAAGACAATAAGGCGGCCAGCATAGCGGCCGTTATCATCTAATGCAAAACGCCCTTAAGGCGGCCGGCATAGCGGGCCGTGAACGTATACGCATAAGCACATAGGGGGAAGCACAAGGGGCGAACCGGTTGTGATAGAACTCCCAATAGTGCAGCTTCTTATAGGAGAGCTGTATAGTACTAGACCGCCAGTAATTTAGCCTGTAAGGCGGGAACTTCCAAGTTATAGAATCTGATAAAAGTGGAGGGGGAAGCCCATCCCGCAGCCACACAAATGTCGTGAATGGAAATTCCGCAGGACCATGCCCACGATGAGGCCATGCCTCTGGTGGAATGAGCCCTGACGCCCAGCGGGCAAGGCAGGTCTTTTGAGGCGTAAGCAGAAGCAATAGCATCCACTATCCACCTAGACAGTGTCTGTTTAGAGGCGGCTAGACCCTTGGTGCGGCCGCCGAACGACACAAACAGCTGCTCCGAGCGTCTGAACGCAGCAGCGCGTGTAGTGTACACTCTCAGAGCCCGGACCGGGCAGAGGCGATCAGTGTCACGTTCACTATCGGATGCAGGCAGCGCCGATAGAGAGATCACTTGCGCCCTGAAGGGGGTACCAATCGCTTTTGGAACATAACCGTGTCTAGGTTTCAGAATGACAATGGAGTCCAAACTCCAAACTCAAACTCAAGGCACGCGGCGCTAGAAGACAACGCGTGAATGTCCCCCACGCGTTTTACTGAGGCGAGGGCAGTCAGAAAAACGTTTTTTAGCGAGAGGTATTTTAGCTCCACGGACTCGAGTGGTTCAAACGGTGGGGCTTTCAAAGCTTCTAGAACTATAGAAAGATCCCAGAATGGCAACGTGGGGGGGCGAGGGGGGTTCATCCTTCTGGCTCCCCTGAGGAAGCGGATGATTAGCTCGTCTTTGCCCAACAACTGGGTGCGCCGGGGTTCAGCGAACGCCGCGGCGGCTGCCACGTAAACCTTTAGAGTGGATGGGGACCTGCCCTTATCCAACATCTCCTGAAGGAACACGAGCAAAGACGAAACCTCGCACGTCCGTGGGTCCAAGTTTTTGTCGGTGCACCATCTGGAGAACACAGACCATTTTGCAGCATAGAGCTTTCTAGTAGATTCCTCTCTGGCATGTTTGATCGTGTTCAGAACTCCTTCTGGCAAATCGACGAGTAGACGTTGGTCACCCATGCATGAAGCGCCCAGCGCTGTGGATGGGGATGCCAGATCGAGCCGCGAGCTTGAGTGAGGAGATCTGCTCTGATTGGAATGGGCCACGGGGCTGTCCGTGACAGCTGCGTGAGCTCCGGGAACCAAATCTGATTCTCCCAGCGTGGGGCTATGAGGAGCACCGAGTGGCGTGTGTCCCTGATTCTCTGAATGACCTGCGGTACCAGAGAAATCGGGGGAAAAGCATAGAGCGGGCGGCGGGGCCAATCCTGGGCTAACGCGTCCTCGCTCTTTGAAAAGAATATCGGGCAGTGAGCGTTCTCTTCTGACGCGAAAAGATCTATCTCTGCTCTGCCGAATAGGCGCCACAATGTTTGGACTGTTTGAGTATGCAGGGACCATTCTCCGGGGGAGACCAGGTTCCTGGACAGCATGTCTGGACCGTCGTTCAGATGGCCCGGTACGTGCGTCGCTCTGAGCGAGAGCAGGTGACTCTGGGACCACAATAGGATGCGGCGCGTCAGATGAAAGAGATTCTTGGATCTGAACCCGCCCTGACGGTTGATGTAGGACACCACGGCCATATTGTCTGAGCGAATCAGGACGTGGTGACCGTGTATGCGCGGGAGGAAAAACAGCAGCGCGTTCTCGACCACGATCATTTCCAGACAGTTTATGTGTAGGGAACACTCCTGGCTCGACCACTAGCCGGCGGCCGGTGAGCCCTCGCAGACCGCACCCCAACCCGTGTTGGATGCGTCGGTCGAGATGACTTTTCGGCGAGAAAAGGTTCCCATGGTAACGCCCCTCTGAAACCAATCGGTTACTGACCATGGTTGCAGTGCAGTGATACATGTCTGTGTAACCTTGATAATCTGGCGGCCCGTAGTCCACTCGCGGTGGGATACGCGGCTCTTTAACCAGAGTTGAAGGGGGCGCATGTGCAGGAGACCTAGCTGTAGCACAGCGGAGGCTGAGGCCATATAACCCAGCATCCTCTGAAAAGACTTCAGGGATGTGTGGGTACCCATCCGAAAAGAGGCGGCTAGACGCTGAACACGGCGCGCGCGCTGTGTGGATAAGCGAGCCCTCATCGTGATCGAGTTCAAATCTATTCCAAGGAATGAAATAGTTTGACTGGGCTGGAGAGAGCTCTTTGTCCAGTTGACAGAGATTCCCAGCGCTTTCAGATGGTTGAGGAGAACTGCGCGGTGCGACAGAAGCTCCATCTGGGATTGTGCTAGAATCAGCCAGTCGTCCAGATAGTTTAAAATGCGCAGCCCCTGACTCCGCAGGGGGGCGAGCGCTGTATCCATGCACTTCGTGAACGTACGGGGTGCTAAGGATAGGCCGAACGGGAGGACGGCATATTGGTAAACTTGACCCTCGAAGGCGAAACGTAGGAATGGCCTGTGATGAGGGTTTATCTGGATCTGAAAATAGGCGTCTTTCAGGTCTAGAGAGATGAACCAGTCCCCCTGGCGGACGTGCGCGAGGAGTTTTCTGACTGTGAGCATTTTGAACGGTCTCTTCATGAGCGCTTTGTTCAAAACCCTGAGATCTAAGATCGGCCTGAGGCCGCCGTCTTTCTTGGGAACAAGTCATAGATGGCGGAACTCTCTCTATTGCGCCCTTCTGCAGCAGCTTCGCTATCTGTGAGCGGAGCGTGTTCATCGCAGCTGGGCTGACAGCGGATTCGAGCCGAACGCGCGAGCGGGGCGGGCGGCGACGAAACTGTAATCGATAGCCATTCTTTATGATGCTTAAAACCCACGGGGAGATGCCGGGGATGGCTTCCCACGCTTCGCAGCATGCGGCTAGCGGTTGAATGGCGATTTCGCCCTGATTGCTGCACATAGCGGGCTGGACACTGTGTGGGCGCACTTAGAGTGTGTGTGGCAACGGGACTTACACTCAGAGAGGAGTTTATGGGCCGTGAGACAGAGCGAGCAGAGGGGGGACACGCGCACGGGCTCGTGGGCGTGTTTATGTTTTCTGCTACTAGTGCGGTCAGTGGCCGCTCTGAGAGAATGGGCTCTGTGGGAGACACGGGGCATATTGTGCTTGTGTGTATGCATGAACACATGCTTGTGGGCACATTTTTTATGCTCTTTTTGTGAAATCTCTGAGTAGCCGTGAAAACGGCTTTTTGTCGCTCGCAAGCGGGCATGGGAACCGGCTTGTTTGTGGCGGTAAACACTACTGTAGTCGGCGAGGCTTCGGGGACTAGCAGAGGACGAAACTTTGACGGCGGTCCGGCCTCAGCGGGAGAAGGCTGTCTTTTTCTCAGCTGTGCTAAGCAGACTTTTGCTGATCAGGCTTCAGCATGATCTTGGGTCGAGGCCCCCGGGGAGGAGGCTGTCTGCGGCGGCTGTCAGAGCGAGAGCGAGGGCGGCCACCCTGTCTAGGCTGGGGCTGCTGAGCTTGCTGAGGTGGGCGCTGTTGCGGGGTTCTGGCAGGAGGTTCGTGAGAGCGGCCTGCAGAAATGCTGGCGCAGCGGGGCAGGAACAAGTTCATGGCCTGGGTGGCTTTTTGTACCTCGGAGAAGCGGTCAACGATGCCCGTGACGGCAGCTCCGAAGAGGCCGGTCGGAGAGATAGGCGCGTTGAGGAACACGGCGCGTTCTGAATCTCCCATGTCGGCAAGCGTGAGCCACAAGTGTCTCTCAGCGACACAGAGGCCGCCGTGCATCTCCCCAGGGCTTGTGCGGCGGCTTTAGTGGCGCAAAGGGAGAGGTCCGTCGCGCTTCTCAAATCCGAAAGGGTGGACGGGTTCCTACCGCTCTTCGCCATCTCGCACAAGATGTCGCTCTGCAGCACTTGGAGGACTGACATGGAATGCAGCGCTGAGGTGGCCATACAGAATACAGAAGATATTATTTCTATCATTATTTCTTTCGTTTTTTAATCTGTCATAATAAAACTTTTTTTTTATTGCAGAAAGGTAACATACAAACAATAACGGAACATAAACAACCAAAACAAAAATACATAAATAAATAATAGAGCATAGTTGACATTCAATTTGAACAAATTGAGACATGAATATGATCACTCTAGTATAGTATTCTATTATTATTTCTGTTTTACATTAAGCGCCATCTAATGTCAGGGAATGAATAACGCGCGCTGATATTCGTCCCGGTGTGTAAGGGCCTTTAATGTGTAATTTATTTCTGGTTTTCCAGTTCATGAGGATAGTTTTCTTGGTGATGGTTAGAGCTATGAGGAGTATTTTAGAGTTTTAATAGTTTTATCAGTGATTATTGTGAGGTCCCCCAGCAAGCAAAGGGAAGGCGACAGTGGGATGTGACAGCCAACAATAGTGGATAGTGATTGTGTGACCTCTTCCCAAAAGTGTTTGATTGGAGTGCAGTGCCAGGTTGCATGGATGTATGTATCTGTAGAATTTTGATTGCAATGTGTGGAAACTTGTGAAACCCATTTTAGCTAATCTATTGTCTGTGTAATGTGTTCTGTGAAGTATTTTGTATTGTATTAACTGAAGATGCGCATTTTTGTACAAACCCAATTCCATAAAAGTTGGGACACTGTACAAATTGTGAATAAAAACAGAATGCAATGATGTGGAAGTTTCAAATTTCAAAATTATATTTAGAATACAACATAGATGACATATCAAATGTTGAAAGTGAGACATTTTGAATTTCCATGCCAAATATTGGTTCCTTTTGGATTTCATGAGAGCTACAAATTCCAAAAAAGTTGGGACAGGTAGCAATAAGAGGCCAGAAAAGTTAAATGTACATATAAGGAACTGCTGGAGGACCAATTTGCAACTTATTAGGTCAATTGGCAACATGATTGGGTATAAAAAGAGCCTCTCAGAGTGGCAGTGTCTCTCAGAAGTCAAGATGGGCAGAGGATCAGCAATTCCCCCAATGCTGAGGCAAAAAATAGTGGAGCAATATCAGAAAGGAGTTTCTCAGAGAAAAATTGCAAAGAGTTTGAAGTTATCATCATCAACAGTGCATAATATCATCCAAAGATTCAGAGAATCTGGAACAATCACTGTGCATAAGGGTCAAGGCCGGAAACCCATACTGAATGCCTGTGATCTTCGGGCCCTTAGACGGCACTGCATCACACACAGGAATGCTACTGTAAAGGAAATCGCAACATGGGCTCAAGAATACTTCCAGAAAACATTGTCAGTGAACACAATCCACCGTGCCATTCACCGTTGCCGGCTAAAGCTCTATAGGTCAAAAAAGAAGCCATATCTAAACGGGAACCAGAAGCGCAGGCGTTTTCTCTGGGCCAAGGCTCATTTAAAGTGGACTCTAGCAAAGTGGAAAACTGTTCTGTGGTCAGACGAATCAAAATTTGAAGTTCTTTTTGGAAAACTGGGACGCCATGTCATCCGGACTAAGGAGGACAAGGACAACCCAAGTTGTTATCAGCGCTCAGTTCAGAAGCCTGCATCTCTGATGGTATGGGGTTGCATGAGTGCGTGTGGCATGGGCAGCTTACACATCTGGAAAGGCACCATCAATGCTGAAAGGTACACTCACCGGCCACTTTATTAGGTACCCCATGCTAGTAACGGGTTGGACCCCCTTTTGCCTTCAGAACTGCCTCAATTCTTCATGGCATAGATTCAACAAGGTGCTGGAAGCATTACTCAGGGAGTTTGGTCCATATTGACATGATGGCATCACACAGTTGCCGCAGATTTGTCGGCTGCACATCCATGATGTGAATCTCCCGTTCCACCACATCCCAAAGATGCTCTATTGGATTGAGATCTGGTGACTGTGGAGGCCATTTGAGTACAGCGAACTCATTGTCATGTTCAAGAAACCAGTCTGAGATGATTCCAGCTTTATGACATGGCGCATTATCCTGCTGAAAGTAGCCATCAGAAGTTGGGTACATTGTGGTCGACATGGTCAGCAACAATACTCAGGTGGGCTGTGGCGTTGCAACGATGCTCAATTGGTGCCAAGGGGCCCAAAGAGTGCCAAGAAAATATTCCCCACACCATGACACCACCACCACCAGCCTGAACCGTTGATACAAGGCAGGATGGATCCATGCTTTCATGTTGTAGACGCCAAATTCTGACCCTACCATCCGAATGTCGCAGCAGAAATCGAGACTCATCAGACCAGGCAACGTTTTTCCAATCTTCTATTGTCCAATTTCGATGAGCTTGTGCAAATTGTAGCCTCAGTTTCTTGTTCTTAGCTGAAAGGAGTGGCACCCGGTGTGGTCATCTGCTGCTGTAGCCCATCTGCCTCGAAGTTCGACGTACTGTGCGTTCAGAGATGCTCTTCTGCCCACCTTGGTTGTAACGGGTGGTTATTTGAGTCACTGTTGCCCTTCTATCAGCTCGAACCAGTCTGGCCATTCTCCTCTGACCTCTGGCATCAACAAGACATTTCCGCCCACAGGACTGACGCTCACTGGATGTTTTTTCTTTTTCGGACCATTCTCTGTAAACCCTAGAGATGGTTGTGCGTGAAAATCCCAGTAGATTAGCAGTTTCTGAAATACTCAGACCAGCCCTTCTGGCACCAACAATCATGCCACGTTCAAAGTCACTCAAATCACCTTTCTTCCCCATACTGATGCTCGGTTTGAACTGCAGGAGATTGTCTTGACCATGTCTACATGCCTAAATGAGTTTCCGCCATGTGATTGGCTGCTTAGAAATTAAGTGTTAACGAGCAGTTGGACAGGTGTACCTAATAAAGTGGCCGGTGAGTGTATATCCAAGTTCTAGAACAACATATGCTCCCATCCAGACATCGTCTCTTTCAGGGAAGACCTTGTATTTTCCAACAAGACAATGCCAAACCACATACTGCATCAATTACAACATCATGGCTGCGTAGAAGAAGGATCCGGGTACTGAAATGGCCAGCCTGCAGTCCAGATCTTTCACCCATAGAAAACATTTGGCGCATCATAAAGAGGAAGATGCAACAAAGAAGACCTAAGACAGTTGAGCAGCTAGAAGCCTTTATTAGACAAGAATGGGACAACATTCCTATTCCTAAACTTGAGCAACTTGTCTCCTCAGTCCCCAGACGTTTGCAGACTGTTATTAAAAGAAGAGGGGATGCCACACAGTGGTAAAAATGGCCTTGTCCCAACTTTTTTGAGATGTGTTGATGCCATGAAATTTAAAATCAACTTATTTTTCCCTTAAAATTATGCATTTTCTCAGTTTAAACATTTGATATGTCATCTATGTTGTATTCTAAATATAATATTGAAATTTGAAACTTCCACATCATTGCATTCTGTTTTTATTCACAATTTGTACAGTGTCCCAACTTTTATGGAATTCGGTTTGTACATGAGATAGATGTTTTTACAGATTTGGGTCCAGAAGTTGGCATCAGGGGCTATTGAAAGATCGTTTTCCCATTTTATTGTTGGTAAGTATATGGTCTGAAGTTGGTTTGAGATCATTTTGTATATTTTAGAGAGAAGTTTCTTTGGAGAGGAAATGTTGACCAATTTTGTCAGGACAGAAGATTTGATTTGTAGGTATTTTATAAATTCGTTGTTCCTGATGCCATATTCCTGGGCCAGTTGTGGAAATGGTTTAAATGTGTTGGATTTGAAAATATGCTTAATGTGGGTGATACCTTTTTCTGCCCATGTGTGAAAATTCATTTTTCAAAATTGTTTTTTTATTGCTTATAAAGTCACGGTTGTTCCATAGTGGGGTGAGGTTAGATGGAGCTAGTGTAGAATTTGTGATTTGGTGAAATTTCCACCAGGCTGTCAGAGTGGAGGCTATAGTTACTGCATTAAAACATGTGTGTTGTTTGATTGATTTGGTGAGGAACGGCATGTCAGCTATATTTAATTATTTGCATAGTGATTGTTCTATATCTAGCCATATACGTAATATCAGATTGGTGATATCTATCAAATCTATGATATCTATGATAAATATCAAATTTGGTGCTTCTAGTCCTCCTTGAACCTTACTTTTTTGTAGTGTAGTGAGTTTTATCCTTGGCGTTTTATTTTTCCAGTAGAAGCAAGTTATAATGGAGTCTAGTGATTTAAACCAGGTGAGTGTGGGGTGGGTTGGAATCATTGAGAATAGGTAATTAATTTTCGGTAAAATCGTCATTTTTATTGCTTCTATCCTGCCGATTATGGAGATGGGAGGTTGAGCCACCTGAGCCACAAATCGTCTTCTATTTTTTTTAGCAGTGCTGTGAAGTTGAGAGTTACCAACTCTGACAGTCTGGAGGAAATTTTAATGCCTAAGTAAGTGATGTGATCTTGACAAATAGGTATTGGTGATTGATGGGGTGCCACATCCCATTTGGTTTTATGTAAAGGGAGGATGGAAGATTTATTCCAGTTTATTGCATAATCTGGTATTTTTGAGAAGGACTGGATTGTTTTAATTATTTCTCGAGTAGATGTTAGGGGTATATATAGTATATATAGGTTCTTGTATATATAGTAGGATATCATCTGCATAGAGTGAGATTTTATGTGTTTGTTGTGGTGTTTCAATACCTTTGATTGCTGGGTTTTGACGGATAGCTGCTGGTAAAGGTTCAATAAAAATCGTGAATAGGGATGGAGAGAGTGGACATCCCTGCCTCGTCCCCCTGTGCAGTGTGAAGCTTTGTGATGTCCGTTCGTTGTGACTGTGGCCGATGGTGATGTGTATAAAATCTTGATCCAGTTAATAAATGACTCTTCAAAGGCGAATTTTTGTAACGTGGTGAATAAAAATTTCCAGTTGACCCCTTTCAAAAGCTTTTTCGGCGTCTAATGTGGCAATGAGAGTATCTTTCTGTTGTATTGATGAGTAGTGCATGCATGTCTACCTTTTATAAAGCCAGTCTGATCAGGATGAATTATATACGGTATAATTTGTTCAATTCTATGGGCTAATGCTTTGCTAATAATTTTTATGTCAACATTTATAAGTGAGATAGGATGATAGTTGGATGTGAAGGTGTGGTCTTTGTTAGGTTGAGTAATATAAGTGCTGTATTCATGTGGGAAGGGAACTTTGCATTGTGTTTTATTTCTGTTATTTGCATGTAAAATTTCTAATTCTTTTATTCTTTCTTCCAGTTGGACTTCTTTTTCTCTTTCCTTTTTTTGTTTATGTACTGAATATGATAATTTATTCGATAATTTATTATAATTAAATTAATTTAATTATAAATTTTTTTTTTTATAATTTCCCCCCTGTGGTATGGGGGGCGTGGTTCAGCGCTGTCTGCAGCGGGAGAGCGGGGGGAGGAGTCGAGCGGGAAGTAAGCGGGTCAAGTTCAAATGATATACACCTGTCTGTGATTTCAGTGATTGGCGTTCGGAGAGTATTTAAGCGGGCCAGTTGGACGCTTCAGATAGAGAGAGACTGGAGCTTGTGTGCCAGTGTGCTGAACTGGAGCTGTTCATTGATCATTGTCGGAGTTTAAATGAAGCTGTAATCAGTGGGAAGAGTGCTACGTTGAAGACGGAAGGAAGCTGTGAATCAGCGGGAAAGAGTTTGTTCTGTTGTGACTGAGTTATTGTGAAATGCGCTGAGGTGCTGTGGAAAGAGTATTACTTGTACATCTAATAAAGCACACGAGCTCCAGTATTCGCCGACCTTGTCTTCTTCCATCACCCTCCTTGAACCGTACTACACCCCCGTAAAACTACTTTCCATGTTTCCCAGAGCAGTGATGCTGACAACTTTGGAGAGTCATTTATTTCAAGGAAGGATGTCCACTCTCTCTTGAAGTAACTGTCAAATTCTGGATCTTTCAAGAGTGATGTATTAAAACGCCATCTGGTGGGATGCTTTGGTATTGCAGATGTATTCCACGTGATGGTTACTGGCGAGTGGTCGCTAATTATGATCGGATGAATTTTGGTTTCTAAGATGTTTGGTAGGATTGAATTACTGGTTAGAAAGAAATCAATGCGGGAGTAGGTTTGGTGAACATTAGAATAAAAGGTGTATTTTCTGGCAAGTGGGTGTTGTAGCCTCCAACCATCGCAAAGACCAAAATCACTCATGAACTGTTTTATTGTTTTGGAGGACTGCCCGGTTTTACCTGTATGTTTTGACATGTCGAGTGATGGATTGATTACAGTGTTATAGTCTCCCCCTATAATTATTGGACCGTTGGAAATGTTTGAGAGTGGAAAAGAAATTTGGAAAGAAGGAGGAATCATCAGAGTTTGGTCCATAAATGTTGCCAATTGTAATTTAATTATTATTGATTAAAACGTTAATAATGATAAAACGGCCTTCAGGATCTGAAATGGTTGTATGGTGGTTAAACTGTATTTTTTTGTTTATTAAGATGCATACTCCTCTTTGTTTTGAATTATAGTGGGAGGAAAAACAGTGATTAAAATGTGTAGTTTTAAGCTGTTTTGTGTATATTGTGAGAGGTGTGTTTCCTGTATTAGACATATATCTGCTTGTGTATTATTTAGGTAATTTAAAACTTTATTTTTTTTTGTTTGTGAGCCAACTCCACGAATATTCCAAGTTAAGAATTTTAATTGCATGAACCTATAATGTATATTTCATAGTTACCTTGTGTGAGTATCATTCTGTGTGTATGGATGTGTGTGTGTGTGTAAATCTATAACACCAAATGACAAATAAAACTGGGAAAACATAGATACCTATAACCAACAACAGAACATATAAACAGTGAGCAAGGCTATTTAGGTGCATTTAGAGTACAATGTGTGTGCGTGGTGCAAGTGGTTTAATGAAAGAATATAAAGATTATTGAATATAAATTGAGCATAAACTGATTGGAAATGTTACATTGATAGTTTCAATAATTAGTAAAGCCAGGGAGTAGTGTCTTTGTCTCTAAATAATTGTCCATCTATATATAATTTGTTCACTGTGATGATTGCTTTTTTACCTTGGTTGAGGCCACCCTTAAAGTCCCCGTGAAATCAAAATTGAACCTATTTACTTTGTTAGCGCATATTACTAGTCTTGTGGTGAACAATTAATCCGTGCTAGTAAAAATATATTTAAAAAATGTTTTACCTTGGTAATCTTTAATCAAAATCTGAAAAGTTACTTCCGGTCTGGAACGGTTTCTTTTTCTAAAGACGTAGGTTTCACAACTTGGGTGGGGAAACGCTTAACCACTCCCCTCAAAGCGTTAGTTTGCTATGAGCGAGAGATGGAGAGGAGGAGCGCTAGAGTAAAACCCTGCACTCTGTTCAATATTCCGTTTCACTTGGAAATACGTCACAGCACTGGAGAAAAATCGTTTGCAACTTCCGGTTCACGGGGACTTTAAAAATATTATTGTTTGCCGTAACCCGACCGACCCTGTCAATTTAGGGCCGACCCAATTTTTTATTTTTTTTCCTTTTAGTCCGACCGACTTGCCGGTTGTAACTTGCGTTCAGACCGACCGTTTTTTTTTTTTTTTACTCTTCAAACGACTAATTCAAATTCAATAAAATAATATTAATTAGCCTATATTTTAGTTAGTATTTTGAAAGTTGCTTGTGTCTACATAGCCTACAAACGTAGGCTACGTTCTTTCTTAAATAAAAACCCGTGGCGTCATAGTCATCAGATTATGTTTACCATTGGTTTAACGTTAAGCGTGTCACTATATGGCTTGTACGTTCGCTCGTTTCAGTGTTCCCGCTTGGTACCCGGTATTAAAAGGGCAACGGGGCTGAATATCAACCATTTCTATATATAATAAAAATATTAAACAATTTGTCTGTGATGCAATTTTGCTATTCGCAGTCCAGAAGAGAGAGCGAGCTCTCACCCGGAGCCACAGCGAGCACAGCACGACAGCCCTGCTTAATGAGTGACAATGAGGACAAAACACTTTAGATCTGGGATATTATTCTAATTGTATTTTAGATTTCCGCTTTCAAAGATTATAAAAAGAAGATATTTGAGGTGAAACCATTACAGCCAGACGCATTCTGTCTAGCGCAACTTCCTTCCCTTCACAGCGTTGCGCTGTCATTTCTTCCTAAACCCCAAACGTACCGTCAGAATCAGCACGATCGGTGATTGTGATAAAATGCAGTCTGTACTGTTGCTAAACTGCGGACGCGTTCAATCATTAAAAGAGCTATTAAAAGCACAAAAGTCTGCGCAAGAGACGTTGTTCACGACGCGCGCTCCGAAATGCACTAAAACGAGACAAGAAAAGTTGGCTATCGCCTCATTTTGGGCTTCATGTGCGCATCTAAACCATCAAATATACATAAAATATAAAATGACCTGCTCTGAGATTCATTTAAACACAGTTTATGTCTTAATTGGACGTAAGTTGGGAGAAAATGATGTTGCATCAGTCATCTATTACAGTAGAGTTCTGCATTCGGTCTTAAAGGGGCAGTAGTCTAATAAACGTGACGATTGAGCCAATGCGAATCAAACAACAAAAGGCAGATAAAAATCACTCACAGCTCTTGAATGAATAACTTAAACTTTAATAATCTAACTATGATAAACTATGCAGTGTCATTTTACATTTGATTACTAGCTAAATTAAATTTCTTTTCAGAGAGAGCGACAGACTTAACTGAAAAGTAGCTAATTTTAGACCTTCCTGAAATTAAAGCACTGTGTATATAGGCTAATTTGTATCTTTGTTTAATTGTATTCTTTGTTTGACCATGTGTTTGTACTTGTTTTTGCTTATCTCATGTATATATGCATAACAAATAGATATTTTATACATTTTGTGACTAGCCTAAAATGTAACTGGTCGTATTTTGCATTAACACCTAGCGGTGGATGCACAGTTTGAAGACCCAGTCAGTGACGTCACAATATGCTTTTTTTTTTTTTAAATTCACGATCACCATCTCCAAAATTGTACCTTTTTTTTTTACACTGAATCTTGGGGAAAAAAATATAGACCTACCTACCGACCCTTTTTTTTAAAAAAAAAATTGCTGTTACTGCAAACCAAAATATTTTTAAGGATGGCCTGATCATTGTCTTTCGAATGGGGAAAAGTAGCTCACGTCTGCGGATGATCTCTTGTGGATATTGGTCGTTGAGTCCGTAATGAGTCCCTTTGAGCTGCCGTCCTTGTTGCTGAACCAGTACTTTTTGCTTGAAATGTTCAAATTTGGCGATGGTGGGCCGGGAACGGGTGGAGTTGATGTTTTTCTGTCCTAAACGGTGAACGCGATGGAAAGTGATGTGCTCTACAGCCTCTGGTGCAAGTTTGAGCTGATTAACCAAGAAGTCCTTAACAGATTTTTCGGGGTCTTCGGTGGATGATTCGGGAATGCCGGAGAAGATTAGATTGTCTCTCATGCTGCATGACTGTATATCCAGGATGGTTTCTTGCATGGCTTTGTTCTCGGCGATGACAGAGGAAAGTTGAATGTTTACAGTGGAAAGTTTTGCAGCGAGTGTGTCCACGGAGCTTTTCAGTGATTTATTTTCTTCTGTGAGTGAATCGACTTGTTGTTGACTGTATTCCAGGCTATGGCGGAGGTTTTGAAACTCTTTGTGCAGTACTTCGATTAGTGAGAGTCTAGAGTCCAGGTTAGATAATCGCTCGTTGATTGATAAAAGTATGTCGGAACAGCAGTTTGTTTTGATCGGGGTGGATGCTGGTGATGTTGGTGACGGCGGTGAATCGGTTGATATGGGAGAAGAATCCGAAGTGCATGGTTTTTTGGCTTTGCGTGATCGCCCCATTGTAAACAGTCTGTTGAAGTGATGATCAATGTAATCCTCCAGTTGGTCCAGGTCTGAGATGAAATCCAGGTTTTGAGTTAGGTTTAAAGTGAGTGATGTTACGAAAAAAAAAAAACCGAGAGAGAGAGAAGGAAAAAAAATAAAACTAAAAAGTTTTTTTTATCTTTTTCTAACAGCGGCGCGCTGCCATGTTGAATTTTCGCACCCAACGCACACACACACACTACGTCAGTACGTCATCACGCCAGTACGTCATCACGCTTTCGACCGGTGGAGCATTTTAAAGATTTCCACTCTGGAGGGTGGTTTCACTTTTTTGTGTTTTTAAGCCCCAAAAACGCTGTCGCCGTGTAAACGAAACGCACATCCGATAAAATATTTTTAAGTTTTCACCCGCGAGCGTTCTCATGTAAACAGGGCCTGAGTGGGTCAAATTCAAATGACAAACACCTGTCTGTGATTTCAGTAATTGGGGTTAGGAGACCGCCTATATTCCGGGCCGTGCTGACATAAGTGTGAGAGAGAGACTGGGAGCTCGTGCTCATATCCTGAGAGAAAGAAACTTCTGTTGTGTCCAGCGGAAAGAGTAGCCTATTAGCCTAATTATCATCTGTTTCTGTTGCCTTTTTGATATTTTGAGTTAGCGTTATTTGAGCACGACCACATGCTGTAAAAGAGCCTTGTAAATAAAAGTGCACGAGTTCCAGCATTCGCCGACCCTATCACGTCTCCTTCCATCACCCACACACAACGAACCTGTTTTACATCACATTATTGTTTTAAATGCCCGAACATGCACTAAAAGCGTTAAAGTCAATCAGGGAGGATTGGAAAATAGGGCTCCCCCGAAAGCCACTTAATTCGAACCCTGATGACAAGCTGCGCTTCATCACCTGACCTCCGTCAGCCGATAGAACTGACGTGATTTCACACATTCTTCAGACAATGGCACACGTTGAAGGCTGCATGCAGTTATGTTGCACACAATTATGTTGCGCACAATGAAAACCAGAAGCACACTCTGAGTTATTGATTATGCTTCTATCTCTAAACCAAGTCAAGCTACCTTCTTTCACGAGTCTAGTTTTGTTCCTCTGTTTTTTTCTCTCTCTTTCTAATGTGCTCTCGCACACATGAATTCATTCTTAATCAGCGCTCACTCTCCTGCTCTCCTCACACCTGTTCCCCTTTTGCCCTGATTTTCTGGCTACCTCATGTTCTTTTCCCTTCCTGATGGTTTATTGTTTGTTTGTTCATGTCCGTTACTGACCCCTGTGTATCTTTGCAACTGTTTCTTGTCCTGTGTACACATATGTCAGATGAGTTACTGCTCCGGCTATCCTCTGTTAAGTCTTTTTCTCTGTGTTGTCTGGAAATCGTTTTCCTGTTCTGCGTTCATCAAGATGACCTGTGATCAGCTGACAGTCTGTGTTGCATTTATCCTTTTTCTTTTCAATAAATCATTAACCAACTTTTGCTTTTGGATCTTTTTCGAACTGTTACACCTTCATTTATATAGCGCTTTTAACAATATACAGTAGATTGTTTCAAAGCAGCGGTTACAGTGATAATAGGAAATTATCACTGAAAGCATTACAGTGATAATAGGAAATTAAAAGCATTACAGTGATAATAGGAAAAAGCATTACAGTGATAATAGGAAATTAAAGTAACAGAGATTGTTTTGGCTTTACAGCAGCTCTAGAATAAAGTTATTATCTAGCTAAAATTAGTCATTTAATATATCTCTAAGAAGTTAGATGTTGAATGTTGAATATGGTATATTCAGTCTATCATCCAGAACGTTATATCTTGTCCCGTAACGTCAACAACCATGACGCATTGTTGAGTTCCCTTGAGAGCGAACAAAGTCATTTGAGTTCCATTTTTGAAAAAGTATCTTTGAAAATATTTTTTTTTCTAAATTTCAAAGTAATGCGTACTTGAATTTGATCATAATGTTATCCAGACACAACATTGGATTTTACAACAAAATGTTTAGGGAAGAATGGAGATGGTTGTAACACCTTTAGTCTAATGTGTGTAACTCAGTGTTTACTTAATATTGCAATACTTCTTTAAAAACGTATTTATCCGAGCACATAATTATTTTTAAAAAATCATGTACCCTTGTAATCTTTAATCAAAAACATAAACTCTGTTACAGCTGACCCATGTTACAATCATCCCTAGTCTTTCCTACTTGCTCAGTATTGTCCGTAACACTTAACAATGACTAACTGTGAAAGGTGGAAAAAGGAAAAGCCGCTTCCAGACTGATGTCATGTTGCTCATAGTCCGTATCACTCTCAACGCTACTCTGAGGCCAGATATGCTGAGGAAACACAGGAACTACATGCACACAGATAAAACAAATAACAAATACAGAAAACAAATGTTAAGTACCTTTCATCCAAATAATATCAGAACAGAGTAAAACACACTCACCCTCAGGATCACTGATATTGTTTGTAAAGTTGACAAGATGGATAGAATCTCTGTAGTTATTTTCCTCGGCTTCAGCTGTGGCCTGCAGGTTCATGTATCTCTTTTGGACCACAACAGCTAATGGTGAGGGTAAACACAGGAAAAACAAACAGTTTTATACCACAGTATCTAACATCCATCTATAAATGATGTTAGAGCCACTGACATTCCGAATATAGGGTCCAACGGGGCTAAATAAGGCGCACCGGGATGAAAGGAGCATTTTACTTTATTAGGGCCCAAGCCCTGAAAGGGCGCAGAGCCCTTTTGTTAGGGCCCAAGCCCTGAAAGGGCGAAGGCCCTATTGTTTTCCTAAGGATTATTATTATTAGGGCCCAAGCCCTGAAAGGGCAAAGGCCCTATTGTTTTCCTAAGGATTATTATTATTAGGGCCCAAGCCCTGAAAGAGCGAAGTTATAGTTCCAACAACTGGCTGCAGGAAGTGTGTCACTTTCAAAATACTTTTATTTTTACCTGATTTGCTTTAAACTTCTCTACTACTAGGGATGCACCCATACCATCTTATTCAGAATCGATCTGATCAGATGCCAAAAATTCTTATCGTAGCAATACCTATACCGAGCAATACATAGAGTATCGAGCAATACCTATACCGATCCGATACCAGTGCAGTTTTTTTTTTAGATCAAGTAGAATTTCTATAACTCTGTGTTGAACTAATTATCACTCTTGTGTGTGTTAAACACAATCTACTTAATACAGACAACTTCATTATAAAGATAAACAACAAATCCAAAAAATATATGACCATAATCTATGACAAAAATGCTATTATAAACTAGATTAGTGGATAATACACATTGCTCTTTGTATTGTTGTGAAATACATTCATGAAAAACAAGATAACAAAAATAAAAAAGATAAATTATTTTAGATATACCCATGGCTACTATAAAATTGAGACAACATGTTTTAAATGTATAGCACAGATGTTTAATAAGGCCGCAACATATAATAGATAGGACAGAACAAGAAAGGCAATTAATAATCTGTCATTGCATCACTGCATTATGACATGAAAGGCTCAGTACAGTGCGCATCCCAAGCGGAGAATGATGTGTTACAGCGCGCAGCACGTCGAGTCTACACTAACCCAAAGTTCAAATGATTTTAACATTTAAAATTTATATTTAACATTTATATTTAGATTTGGCATTTATATTTAACATTTATATTCAACATTTATATTTAGATTTAACATTTATATTTAATATTTAGATTTAACATCTAGATTTAGATTTAACCTTTAGGTGTAACATTTAATATATAGATTTAACTATTTTAAATATCTCTAAGTTGACAAATATACATGTAAATGCACTAAAAAGTGACCGTCAAAAATTCATACCAGTTTTTTAAACATAGTTTAAAGCTAAATGTGACAAAATGGTGCTGTTATTTTCAGCGTGAGACGCTTTACAAACGGCGCCCCATAAACAACTGCTGCCTCTGGTTTTAAAGTTGGAACTGCTTCATGTTTTAGTAACTGTTTCTTGTTGAATCCAGCATTGAATTCGTGGAGATTCTGGAAGCTGTTTTTCTTAAAATGCGCAGCACAGAGAGCGATGTCATTGTATCCATTGTTGACAAACTACAGCGTTCGTGGGAAGCCCGAACACAGACAGCTGCAGACACCTGACAGCTGGATGAACATAACAAACTTTCGACGAAAAGCAGAAATATGGCCATGCCCTTTTTTGCATATTCCGGAGGGAGGGTTGATGTAAATGTATGGGTTAGTGACGTCTAAAATCCTGTTGTAGTCCCGATCAAGTCGTTTTTCTAGGCATTACACTTCCTGATTTTTAAAAGATGATATCTCTGCTTACATTGAACTTTCAGCGCTGCAACTTTGGAGATAATGTTCATGCACCAACAGCAACATTACACACTATTTAAAATGAAAAAAGTGAAATTGCAATCAACCACCCCTGGGATGCCCTTTAAAGGTGCAGATATTACAATATGGTGATTTAAATATCAAAGTTGATTGAACACTGATGAGAATATTGTTTCAGAATAAATTAACACACACAAAATAAAAATAAAAAATCCAGACGAGCAACTTTTTTACTCAGACAAGTGAATGACAGATTTACTTTTCCGAAGGACAAGCGTATGAAAAGGCTTAATGTTGAGTCCTCCCCATATAGCAATTCTATCAGGATACACATACACCGGTAGGCAGTGGCCCACCTTACCTGGTGACCACTGAGGGTACCCACCTCTTTTTTTACCACAACACCTCTGTTCACATTGAAAAATGACACTGAATTGTTACAATATTTTATGTAAATAAATAAATGCTTGTGGTTCGTACTGATGTTATGGTAACACTTTACAATATGGTTCATTAGTTAACATTAGTTAACTACATTAGTTAGCATGAACTAATAATGAACAGCACTTATACAGCATTTATTAGGGCCCAAGCCCTGAAAGGGTGAAGGCCCTATTGTTTTCCTTAGGATTATTAGGGCCCAAGCCCTGAAAGGGCGAAGGCCCTATTGTTTTCCTTGGGATTATTAGGGCCCAAGCCCTGAAAGGGCGCAGAGCCCGATTGTTTTCCTTTGGATTATTTTTAGGGCCCAAGCCCTGAAAGGGCGAAGGCCCTATTGTTTTTCTTGAGATTATTAGGGCCCAAGCCCTGAAAGGGCGAAGGCCCTATTGTTTTCCTTGGGATTATTACGGCCCAAGCCCTGAAAGGGCGAAGGCCCTATTGTTTTCGTTAGGATTATTTATTCTTCTTATTCTTCTTACGTATTATTATTATTCTGCTACCTTTTGGGCACTTTTGGGGCCCTTAACGTGTTTGAAAACTCTTGAAACTTTGCACATGATTAAAATGTTTAATCAAATGATTAAAATGTTAAATCGCGATTAATCGCATTAATGTCATAGTTAACTCGCGATTAATCGCACATTTTTATCTATTCTAAATGTCTCTTGATTTCTTTTTGTTACATTATTTTTTTCTCATTTTAATGCTCTTCTCAATATGGAAAAACGGAAAAAATTTTATTGAAAATAACATTGGAATAGTGTTCAATTTCACACTAACATATAGCCTATAAATAATCTCTCACACAATGTAACACTGTCTATCAATAAAAGGGTGAAAGAAATACTGACGAGGCCCTAATATTGGCGAGGGGGCGGAGAATTCGCATCATCTGTGTGTGTGTGTGTGTGTGTGTGTGTGTGTGTGTTTTTCTGGGCCATCAAGTGGTGTTTCTGACTGGACGTGCTGCGATGATGATAGCTCAGTTCACAACGACAAAACACAGATCACTTGGTCTTGTCAATGGGACAATATGGCAACTTTTTAAAAGTAAACTTTCCATTCAAATTTTAGGGCATCCATTTCGGCGTCTTGCGCTCGTTATCCACTCAAAAGTAACGTTACTATTTGGCCGGCTCGCAAGCCGAAACGAGTGTGTGCGGCACAAAACGTCAGAAACCCTTTCATTTCAATGGCTTGTGCCGCGCGAGGACGTTTTGTTGCTTCTTTGACCAAAGCGCAAGCGGATCAAGACCATAAACAAAACAACAGGCACGCCGCAAACACACGTTTGGGCTTGCGAGCCGGCTTTGAGTGGAACTCCCTGAGGAATGCTTCCAGCACCTTGAATCTATGCCACGAAGAATTGAGGCAGTTCTGAAGGCAAAAGGGGGTCCAACCCGTTACTAGCATGGGGTACCTAATAAAGTGGCCGGTGAGTGTATATATATATATATGTGTGTGTGTGAGTGTATATATATATACATTTTTGCACGTCGTGCAGAATAACGAATCGGTTACCTAACGTAACCTCGGTTCTCTCTAGATGAGGGAACGAGTATTGCGTAAGCTAGCTTACGCTACGGGAAAGATTCATCTTTGCTGAGAAGTTGAAGCCAAAAAATTATTCCATAATTTTGTAATCATTGGCAACGCAGTCTCTTCTGAGGCAGACCATGAGCGGGCTAGCTAGCGGCTCATTGGTTCGCTCAGAGAGAATGCACGAACCTATGGGAGAGCGGCGCTGAGTCCGCGCCCAATGAGCGGACGGCGCTCGCTCACTGCGTCACAGCCCGCCAAAAGGGGCGTGGCTACAGTGTATAAAGGTCGCTCTCCCAGCTAGTTTGTCGATTCTGTAGCATGAAGCGAAACGCTAGTGGCGCAAGCACGGCCGGGAACGCAATACTCGTTCCCTCATCTAGAGAGAACCGAGGTTACGTTAGGTAACCGATTCGTTCTCTTACGAGAGGTTCTCTCGTATTGCGTAAGCTAGCTTACGCTACGGGAACACCTGGTCAACGCCGTGCGCGCTAAGTAACCACTAAGCATCCCAGGGGGAAAACCGGGGGAATCTTTAAGTGGATGAAGATAATAAGGCGGCCAGCATAGCGGCCGTTATCATCTAGAGCAAAACGCCCTAAGGCGGCCGGCGAAGCGGGCCGTGATGTGTAATGCATAAGCACATAGGGGAACACAAGGGGTGAGCCGGTTGTGATGGAACTCCCGATAGTGCGGCTTTCTATAGGAGAGCTGTGAGTACTAGACCGCCAGAATTTTAGCCTGTAAGGCTGGAACTTCCAAGTTATAAAATCTGACAAAAGTGGAGGGGGAGGCCCATCCCGCAGCCACACAAATGTCGTGAATGGAAATTCCGCAGGACCATGCCCACGATGAGGCCATGCCTCTGGTGGAATGAGCCCTGATGCCCAGAGGGCAAGGCAGGTCTTTAGCGGCATAAGCAGAGGCAATCGCGTCTACTATCCACCTGGATAGAGTCTGTTTCGAGGCGGCTAATCCCTTGGTGCTGCCACCGAACGACACAAACAGCTGCTCTGAGTGTCTGAACGCGGCAACGCGTGTAGTATACACTCTGAGAGCCCGAACCGGGCAGAGGCGGTCAGCGTCACGTTCGCTATCGGATGCAGGCAGCGCCGATAGAGAGATCACTTGCGCCCTGAAAGGGGTACCAATCGCTTTCGGAACATAACCGTGTCTAGGTTTCAGAATGACTATGGAGTCATTTGGTCCAAACTCCAGGCACACGGCGCTCGAAGAAAGCGCGTGAATGTCCCCCACTCGTTTTACTGAGGCGAGTGCCGTCAGAAGAACGGTTTTTAGCGAGAGGTATTTTAGCTCCACGGACTCAAGTGGTTCAAACGGTGGGGCTTTCAGAGCTTCTAGAACTATAGAAAGATCCCAGACCGGCACCGTAGGGGGGCGAGGGGGGTTCATCCTTCTAGCTCCCCTGAGGAAGCGGATGATAAGCTCGTCTTTGCCCAGAGACTGGGCGCGCCGGGGTTCAACGAACGCCGCGACGGCTGCCACGTAAACCTTAAGAGTGGATGGGGACCTGCCCCTATCCAGCATCTCCTGAAGGAACACGAGCAAAGACGAAACCTTGCACGTCCGTGGGTCCAAATTTTTGTCGGTGCACCATTTGGAGAACACAGACCATTTTGCAGCATAGAGCTTTCTGGTAGAATCCGCTCTGGCGTGTTTGATCGTGTTCAGAACCCCTTTTGGCAATTCGACGCGTAGTCGTTGGTCACCCATGCATGAAGCGCCCAGCGCTGTGGATGGGGATGCCAGATCGAGCCGCGGGCTTGAGTGAGGAGATCTGCTCTGATTGGAATGGGCCACGGGGCTGTCTGTGACAGCCGCGCAAGCTCCGTGAACCAAATCTGATTCTCCCAGCGCGGGGCTATGAGGAGCACCGAGTGGCGTGAGTCCCTGATTCTCTGAATGACCTGCGGTAGCAGAGAAATCGGGGGGAAAGCATAGAGCGGGCGGCGGGGCCAATCCTGGGCTAGCGCGTCTTCGCTCTTTGAGAAGAATATTGGGCAGTGAGCGTTCTCTTCTGACGCGAAAAGATCTATCTCCGCTCTGCCGAATAGGCGCCACAGCGTTTGGACTGTTTGAGTGTGCAGGGACCATTCTCCGGGGGAGACCAGGTTCCTGGACAGCATGTCTGGACCGTCGTTCAGATGGCCCGGTACGTGCGTCGCTCTGAGCGAAAGCAGGTGACTCTGGGACCACAATAGGATGCGGCGTGTCAGATGAAAGAGATTCTTGGATCTGACGCCGCCCTGACGGTTGATGTATGATACCACGGCCATATTGTCGGAGCGAATCAGGACGTGGTGACCGTGTATGCGCGGGAGGAAAAACAGCAGCGTGTTCTCGACCGCGATCATTTCCAGACAGTTTATGTGTAGGGAACTCTCGTGGCTCGACCACTGGCCGGCGGCCGGTGAGCCCTCGCAAACCGCACCCCAACCCGAGTTGGATGCGTCTGTCGAGATGACTTTCCGGCGAGAAAAAGTCCCCATGGTAACGCCCCTCTGAAACCACTCGATTACTGACCATGGCTGCAGTGCAGTGATACATGTCTGAGTAATCTTGATCATCTGGCGGCCCGTCGTCCACTCGCGGTGGGATACGCGGCTCTTTAACCAGAGTTGAAGGGGGCGCATGTGCAGAAGACCCAGCTGTAGCACAGCGGAGGCTGAAGCCATATAACCCAGCATCCTCTGAAAAGATTTCAGGGATGTATGGGTACCCATCTGAAAAGAGGCGGCTAGGCGCTGAACACGGCGCGCGCGCTGTGTGGATAAGCGAGCCGTCATAGTGACAGAGTTCAAATCTATTCCAAGGAACGAAATAGTTTGACTGGGCTGGAGAGAGCTCTTTTTCCAGTTGACAGAGAGTCCCAGCGCTTCCAGATGGTTGAGGAGAACTGTGCGGTGCGACAGAAGCTCCGTCTGGGAATCTGCTAGAATCAGCCAATCGTCCAGATAATTCAGTATGCGCAGCCCCTGACTTCGCAGGGGGGCGAGCGCTGTATCCATGCACTTCGTGAACGTACGGGGTGCTAAGGATAGGCCGAACGGGAGAACGGCATACTGGTAAACTTGACCCTCGAAGGCGAAACGTAGGAATGGCCTGTGATGAGGGTTTATCTGGATCTGAAAATAGGCGTCTTTCAGGTCTAGAGAGATGAACCAGTCCCCCTGGCGGACGTGCGCGAGGAGTTTCTTGACTGTGAGCATTTTGAACGGTCTCTTCATGAGCGCTTTGTTCAAAGCCCTGAGATCTAAGATCGGCCTGAGGCCGCCGTCTTTCTTGGGAACCAGAAAATAACGGCCGTAAAACCCCGACTCGGTCATAGATTGCGGGACTCTCTCTATAGCGCCCTTCTGCAGTAGCTTGGCTATTTCTAAGCGAAGCGTGTTCATAGCGGCCGGGCTGACAGTGGATTCGAGCCGCACGCGCGAGCGTGGCGGGCGGCGACGAAACTGTAATCGATAGCCATTCTTTATTATGCTTAAAACCCACGAGGAGATGCCGGGGATGGCTTCCCACGCTTCGAAGCGAGCGGCTAGCGGCTGAATGGCGATTTCGCCCTGATTGCTGCACATAGCGGGCTGGACACTGGGTGTGGGCGCGCTTATAATGTGGAAGGCAACGGGACTTACACTCAGAGAGGAGTTTATGGGCCGTGTGACAGAGCGGGCAGAGGGGGGACACGCGCACGGGCTCGTGGGCGTGCTTATGTTCTCTGCTACTGGAGCGGATAGAGCTCGCTCCGCGAGAATGGGCTCTGTGAGAGACCCTGGGCATATGGTGCTTGTGTGTGTAAGTGAGCACATGCTTGTGGGCACATTTTTTACACTTGAGGCTTTTATGCTCTTTTTGTGAACTCTCTGGGTAGCCGTGAAAACGGCTTTTAGTCGCTCGCAAGCGGGCAGGGAAACCGGCTTGATTGTGGCGGTGAACTCTACTGTAGTCGGCGGTGAGACGGGGACTAACAGTGGGCGAAGCTTTGACGGCGGTCCGGCCGCAGCGGGAGAGAGCCGTCTTTTTCTCAGCTGTGCTAGGCAGACTTCTGCTGATCGGGCTTCAGCGCGATCTTGGGTCGAGGCCCCCGAGGAGGAGGCTGTCTGCGGCGGCTGTCAGAGCGAGGGCGGCCGCCCTGTCTACGCTGGGGCTGCTGAGCTTGCTGAGGCGGGCGCTGCTGTGGGGTTCTGGCAGGAGGCTCCTGAGAGCGGCCTGCCGAAGAGCTAGAGCGGCGGGGCAGGAACAGATTCATGGCGCTTTCTGTACCTCGGAGAAGCGGTCAACGATGCCCGTGACGGCAGATCCGAAGAGCCCGGTAGGAGATATAGGCGCGTTGAGGAACACGGCGCGTTCTGAATCTCCCATATCGGTGAGCGTGAGCCACAAGTGTCTCTCAGCGACAACGAGGGCGGCCATGCATTTCCCCAGGGCTTGTGCGGCGGCTTTAGTGGCGCGAAGGGAAAGATCCGTAGCGCTTCTCAGATCCGAAAGGATGGGCGGGTTCCTACCGCTGTTCGCCATCTCGCACAAGATGTCGCTCTGGAGCAACTGGAGGACTGACATGGAATGCAGCGCTGAGGCGGCCTGTCCGGCGGCGGCATAGGCGCGGGCATGGAAGTTGGAGGTCGCTCTGCACGCTTTAGAAGGAAGCGTATGAGAAGAACGCCATCTGGCAGAGGGTGGGCAAAGATGAGCGGCGACCGAGTCCTCAACGGGCGGCATGGCAGTATAACCCTTCTCGGCGGCTCCGTCCACTGAGCGCAGCGAAGCGGACACATCGGAGCGGTTACGAGCCGAAAGAGGGGCATTCCAGGATTTCGTGAGCTCGTTGTGTAGCTCAGGCAGGAATGGTGCAGCCCGGCTGCAGGCGGGGGCCGGGCGCCGGTGCAGGAACTTCCCATCCATGCGGTTCGGTGGTTGCTCGGGGGGAGGAGACCACTCGAGACCCAGGCGGTTGACGGCCTGCGAAAGGAGGCGTTAGTTCCTCCTCGATGCCGGCGCGGGTCCCCGCACTCTCTCGTCGATGAGCCGATCGACGACCAATCATCGCTGTCAGAAGCGTGCAGCGAACAAGAGTCCTTCTCATCCGCGGTGTCGTCGGAAGCGACAGAGCGGCCACTCGGCGGCAACTGTAAGTCCGGCAGGGGCGGAGAGGGAGAGCGGTCGGTGGGCGGCGGCCCACCTGGATCCGCAGGGGGCTCCGGCGGCCTCTGGGAGCAGCGTTTCTTCTTCCGCGGCGAAGTGAGAGGCGGCGCGGGAGCGGTTTTGACTGCCTGCAGTCGAGCCCGCAGGGAAGACAGAGGCAGGTCCTCGCAGTGGTCGCATCCTCCGTTGGCGAGGGCGAGCTCTGCGTGATCCACTCTGAGACAGAGAACGCAGATGGGGTGGCGGTCTCCTTCCTCGAGTGAAGAGCGGCATGAGCCGCAGGAAATTCGAGGCATCTTGAAAAAGACGCTCGTGCTCTTTTAGGAATAAATGGAATAAAGGATACGCCTTGGATGGCGCTAGCTAGCTGGGCGGCTGAAGGTGGCAGACGGCCGGCTTCCTCAGACTCCGGAGCTCGCTAGAAGGTGCCTTCTCGACGACGGCGGCTTCTTCCCAGGACAGCGGATGCGTGTAGCTCGCTGAATGAAAAAGAATCGACGAACTAGCTGGGAGAGCGACCTTTATACACTGTAGCCACGCCCCTTTTGGCGGGCTGTGACGCAGTGAGCGAGCGCCGTCCGCTCATTGGGCGCGGACTCAGCGCCGCTCTCCCATAGGTTCGTGCATTCTCTCTGAGCGAACCAATGAGCCGCTAGCTAGCCCGCTCATGGTCTGCCTCAGAAGAGACTGCGTTGACAATGATTACAAAATTATGGAATAATTTTTTGGCTTCAACTTCTCAGCAAAGATGAATCTTTCCCGTAGCGTAAGCTAGCTTACGCAATACGAGAGAACCTCTCGTAAGAGAACCCTAAAGGTGATGCCACCGGCTTTTATATATATATATATATATATATATAGCTGCAAGCAGCGATTTAGATAACTAAAGGCACCGGGGTTGCGGTGCCACCGGCTTGGGCCCGCAATCGCTGCTCGCAGCTATATTTAGGGCCCAAGCCCTGAAAGGGAGAAGGCCCTATTGTTTTCCTTCCGATTATTTTTTTATTAGGGCCCGAACACCAACAGTGCGAGGACCCTATTGAAACTGTTAGGGTTATTAGAGCCCGAGCACTAACAGTGCGAGGACCCTCTTGAAACGGTTAGGGTTATTTTTTAGGGCCCGAGCACTAACAGTGCGAGGACCCTATTGAAACTGTTAGGATTATTTTTAGGGCCCGAGCACTAACAGTGCGAGGACCCTCTTGAAACTGTTAGGGTTATTTTTTAGGGCCCGAGCACTAACAGTGCGAGGACCCTCTTGAAACTGTTAGGGTTATTTTTTTAGGGCCCCAGCACTAAATTAATAATAATAATAATAATTTGTTACATTTATATAGCGCTTTTCTGGACACTCAAAGCGCTTCACATAGAAGGGGGGATCTCCTCAACCACCACCAATGTGCAGCATCCACCTGGATGATGCGACGGCAGCCATATTGCGCCAGAACGCTCACCACACACAAGCTTACTGGTGGAGAGGAGACAGTGATGAAGCCAATTAGTGTATATGGGGATGATTAGGAGGCCATGATGGACAGAGGCTACTGGGCAAATTTGGCCAGGATGCCGGGGTTACACCCCTACTCGTTGGGGTTATTACGGCCCGAGCACTAACAGTGCGAGGACCCTATTGAAACTGTTAGGGTTATTATTTTTTTTCTTTTTTCTGCGAAGTAAGCACTCATGTCAGGACTGGTGAAAAATTTCGTATTTTGTGGATTTCGCGGATGGGCGGGGCAAAATGGCTCGCTAGCGCCACCTAGAAAAAATTAGCCCCTCGTTCAACCTACATGCACGAAATTTGGTGGGGACGTGTATCATTTCAACACGCACAAAAAAGCCTCAAGAACCCATACCCTAAACTCGACAGGAAGTCCGCCATTTTGAATTCGGCGATCAAATTGGGACGATTTACACACTCCGTACTTTAACAAACTCCTCCTAGGGATTTAGTCGGATCAACTTTCTGCTGTACCTTCTAAAGGCATTGACGATGTAAATTTGTGCTATCTGCGCGTTTTCGTCGATGGGCGTGTCCGTGGCGTCGATGATTCGCCATGAAACAGGAAGTTGTAGTAACTTGGCTGTAAATGCCAAGATCTGCACGGAATTTGACACATTTGACAAGAATCCCGCCCTGAACAAATCTACATGCCGACATTCACCCTAAGTCATAGCGCCACCTAGTAGCGAGAGGAAGTGACCTTTAAAGACGCAGCCCCCACCACATATTTGACCGTCAGGTACGAAATTTCTGTGGTACATCTACCATGTCCAGACGCACAGAAAAGTCTCTTGGAGCGATGCCCTGAACTCAACAGGAAGTCGGCCATTTCTAATTTTACCGCCATTTTTGGATGATTTACTCATTACGTACTTTAAATAACTCCTCCTAAGGATTTTGTCGGATCGACTTCAAATTTCTGCTGTGCCTTCTAAAGGCATTGATGATGTAAAGTTGTGCTATCTGCGCGTTTTCGTCGATGGGCGTGTCCGTGGCGTCGATGATTCGCCATGAAACAGGAAGTTGTTGTAACTTCAGTGTACATCCTCAGACCAGTGCAAAATTTTATACATCATACAACAGTCCCGCCCTGAACACATATACATGCCGACATTCACCCACAGTCATAGCGCCACCAACAGGCAACCTTTAATGAAGCTTAGCAAATTCACAGCCGCACCGGCTGAGCTCCAGAATATGCAACGCGGCCGCCTCACACCCCGACGTGCTACAGGTGCGAGGGCCCGCCCATCGCTGCTTGCAGCTTTAATTTTTTTTTTTTCTGCAGGATGAAATGACTGAGGGGGCATGTGAAATTGTTAATGGGGCTAAACTTTATACCATCAATGAACAATCAATATACACACTTTGCTTTGGAACAATAGATTTTTAAATGCAGCGCTCCATAACACAGATTTTTAAATAACAGCGCTCTATGCAACCATAATTTTTGCATAATTTTTCATTCATATATGAACTCTTTCATGCTTAAGTTTAAAATATTCTGACTTACTCCCCAGAGTGAGTTTTTATTTTAGAACATTCCCCCTTAATGTTTCCATGGCAACGCGTCATATTTGTCACGTGACACCATAGCCACAATGAATGACAGATGTGTATTGCTTTTATTTCATTTTTCCTTTTTTATTTAAAATATTCACAAACTTGCTTACCATGTGTGACGATCAGCAGCCGTGGTGCCCTCGAGGGCCACTAGAGGGCACTCTCTCCCCATGTTATGTTTCCCCATGGACTCTTTATGTTTTATTATGTTCAGCTGTGTTTCATTATTAGGGCCCAAGCCCTGAAAGGGCGAAGGCCCTATTGTTTTCCTTAGGATTATTCTTTTCTATTATTATTAGGGCCCTCTGTCTGCCTCTGAACGACATTGACGAATTACGAATCATCTCTGCTTATATTGTGGGGCCGCCGGTCATCAGCTCCTTTCCTGTCCTGTTCGTCCTCCCCGGCCAGCTGTGAGTACAGTTCGCCTTCCGCTACCCATTTCTCCAATGAAATACACTCCAGTAACCATTACTTACCAGAATCGATCTCTTCCAGTACAAGCATTGATTGACTCCGGTTCTGCAGGAAACTTCATCCCGCTATCCACTCTTCAACGACTTCAGACTAGTCAAAGAGCCATTCCTCACACTCTTCAGATACACTCCATTCTGGGAAAACCTCTTGGCCAAGGACGAGTCGGACATCGAAGTCCGGATATGTTAGTGAAGATCAGCGGTCTTCATCAGGAGGAAATCTCTTTCCTGGTGCTGGAGGGTTCAACTGCTGAGATCATCCTGGGACGCCCGTGGTTGGAAGTACATTCTCCCAACATCCAGTGGTCCACCGGGGAGATCTTACAGTGGGGGAAGAACTGTTTCGATCGTTGTCTGCTCTCAGTCCAGAAATCTTCACCGCCTTCATTCACTCCAGTCTCTGAGGTTTCCCTTGCATCCACATCCGTTGAGAGTCCACCCATCAATGACCTACCCGAAATTCCTACTACTTACCGGGCGTTCCAGGATGTTTTCAATAAGCAACTGGCTACCACACTACCAGCACATCGGCCATGGGACTGTGCGATCGACCTGCTGCCTGGGGCAGTGTTACCGCATGGTGAGATCTATCCATTGTCCATCCCGGAAGAGAAGGCCATGGAGGAGTACATCGAAGAGGCGCTTCAACAAGGTTACATCCATCCATCAACTTCCCCTGCCGCTTCCAGCTTCTTCTTCGTTGGGAAAAAGGACGGAGGCTTGCACCCCTGTATCGACTATCGGACAATCAACCAATCTACAGTCAAGTTCCATTATCCCCTTCCTCTGGTCCCGGCTGCAATGGAACAACTTCGGGGTGCTCACCTGTTCACCAAGCTCGACCTCCGGAGTGCTTACAATCTGATTAGGATCCGCAAAGGAGACGAGTGGAAGACCGCGTTCATAACACCAGCGGGCCACTATGAATATCTTGTAATGCCCTTCGGTCTGTCCATCTCACCCGCTGTCTTCCAAGGCTTCATGAACGAGATCTTCCGTGATTACCTGAATCAATTTGTCATCATATATATCGACGACATCCTCATTTACTCTGCCAACCTGTCTGAACACATCCGTCATGTTCAGCTTGTCCTCCAGCGTCTGAGAGATCATCACCTCTACTTGAAGTTGGAGGAGTGCGAATTTCACCAGAAAACCATCCAGTTCTTGGACTATGTCATCACCCCCCAAAGTATCACCATGGACCAGAGGAAGGTGGCTGCCGTCACCAGTTGGCCTCGACCCACCAATCTTAAAGAACTGCAACATTTCCTGGGGTTCGCTAATTTCTATCGCCGTTTCATCAAAGGTTTCAGTCAGATCAGCGCACCCATCACTTCTCTACTCAAAAATGGGGCCAAGTCTCTGTCCTGGACCACCGAAGCCACCAACGCCTTTGAAGAGTTGAAGAAGTCCTTCAGTTCAGCTCCTACCCTCATCCTTCATGATCCGGATCTCCCATTCCTTGTGGAAGTCGATGCCTCCACCACCGGGGTAGGAACAGTCCTAACTCAGTGGCAGGGGAACCCACTCCAACTCCATCCATGTGCCTTCTTCTCCAAAAAACTGTCCCCGGCGGAGCAGAATTATGATATCGGCAACCGGGAACTGCTGGTAGTCAAACTCGCTTAGAGGAATGGAGACACTGGCTGGAGGGAGCAAAACACCCATTCGTCGTCATCACCGATCACCGCAACTTGGAATATCTATGTGAGGCTCGAAGACTCAACCCACATCAAGCTCGCTGGGCACTCTTCTTCACTCGCTTTAACTTCACAGTCACTTACCGCCCAGGTCATAAAAATGTTAAAGCTGATGATTCCCGTCCGTCTGTTCCTGAAACCATCCTCCCTCCAGCCCTAGTGGTTAGCTCCATGCAATGGAGCCTGGACGATCACATCGCCGAGGCCACCCAATCTGAACCTGCTCCGCCGGGAGGTCCTGAGGGACGGGTTTATGTACCCTCACGATTACGTTTATCCCTCATGGACTCAGTTCACACATCCCCGGGCTCTGGACACCCAGGCAGCCACCATACCCTCTTGCTCATCCAACAACGCTATTGGTGGCCTAATATGACCCAGGATATCTCCCGATATGTGAAGAGCTGCTCAGTCGGCGCCATGGCCAAAGTCCCACGCCGACTCCCGGAAGGGAAACTTGTGCCACTTCCAATATCCACACGACCCTGGTCTCACCTAGGGGTTGACTTCGTCACCGACCTGCCCGCTTCTGATTCCCATACCTGCATCCTAGTAGTAGTTGATCGATTCTCGAAAGCCTGTAAACTCATTACCCTGCCTGGGTTACCCACCGCCTTTGAAACTGCTGAGACATTGTTCCACCAAATCTTCCATCACTTCGGCATCCCCGAGGAAATTGTGTCTGACCGTGGACCCCAGTTCATTTCTCGTTTGTGGAAAGCCTTCTTCAACCTCTTGGGTGTTACAGTCAGTCTGACTTCTGGGTACCATCCGCAGTCCAATAGCCAGACTGAGCGGAAGATAAAGGAGATCGGGAGATAACTGCGGTCATACTGTCATGACCACCAGGACTGCTGGAGTCGCTATCTCCCTTGGGCCGAGTATGCTCAAAATTCCCTCCGTCAATCCCCCACCAGCCTCACGCCTTTTCAGTGCATACTCCGTTTCCAACCTCCACTATTCCCCTGGTCCGGAGAACCCTCTAACGTTCCAGCAGTCCATCACTGGTTCCAGACGAGCGAGAGGGTCTGGGACTCAGCACATCTACATCTCCAGTGGGCTGTCCGGAGACACAAGAACCAAGCCGATTCCAGATGTTCAGCAACACCCCAATATCAACCAGGTCAATTGGTATGGCTCTCTACTCTGGACATCCGTCTCCGGCAGCCCTGTCGTAAGCTAAATCCCAGATATATAGGTCCATTCGCCATACAGAGGCAGATCAACGAAGTCACCTACCGGTTATCACTCCCGGCTCACTACCGAATCTCACCTTCATTCCATGTTTCCTTGCTCAAGCCTTACACCAATCCTTTCACTCCTTCTTCCCCAGAGTTTGGTGCTGAAGATGTACCTCCTCCTCCCGTGGATCCAGAGGACGACAACATCTACCGAGTCCACAAAATCCTTGACTCCCAAGAACGGGGAGGCCATCTGGAATACCTCATCGACTGGGAGGGTTTTGGTGCCGAGGAAAGATGTTGGGTGCATCGTGAGGACATTCTGGATCCCACTCTCCATCACCTGCCTGCAATCCCCATCCAATTCACCCTCACTATAAAAGACACTTCAGTTCACCTCTTCAGTTGTCTGGTCTCGTCGATACATACGACTTCAAACTCCTGCCATTCGAAGAATCTACTTACCTGCTACTTACCTTTCCAGTCGTCTTCATCCAGTCCGTCACCCGTCTGCACTCTGGTCCTGGTCCGGTCCTTCTGATCCCTGTCTTCAGTCTACCTTCCGTTCTCGCCCAGCCTGCATAAGATAAGAGACTCTATGAACAAGACTGTTCAACTTTATCTGCAAACCTCAACTAACCAGATACTCACCTGCCAATTCCCGTTGTTTACCTGCTTCAATAAACTCCTTTAACTTACCCATCTGTGTCTTCGGTTCTGTGACAATGATATTAAAGGCTCTAATACAGTGCGGCACAAAGCGCTTATGCGCTTTACGAGCGGAGAGTGATGCGCTTGAAGCCACATGGAGTTACAGCGCGCAGCGTGTCGAGTCCGCTTTGAAAAGTTCAAAGCACAAAGCACATATTGATGGACAGTGTATTATACAGTATTTATCTATACAATTGTTTATTGAGCCTTTTCTTTTAACGGTTTTCAATTTCAGTTACTGTGTGCGTGAAGAACAATTATTGTGCTCTGACTCTCTAGTGTTGTGATCTAACCGACAGCGTCCAACACCCGGTAGAAAGTAACACGATTAAGTTACAGCAATATAGTCCAGCAAGATAAAGTTTCTCCATTCAAAACCATAGACCTTTATCTACAGATCAAGTATACTGTAATAGTATTAACATTGAATCATCTTGAAGATAGTTTCATCATTGACTGTCACCGAACGCGACGCGCTGTTCGAACGCTGATTAGAGAATGACTGACAGCCGCAGCGGAGGGAAAATTAATTTCTATATCACATAATGGCTTCAGAACATTTATAATACAGTACACGAAAACTTTGTTACTTTAGAAAGTTTTTGTGCCGTTTGTGGGAATTAACAATAACATAGAATAGTATACGCACAAAATAGGATTTGAATTGGCCTCGCCTGAGCGATACCCGATCCGGCAAAGATGGCAGTGTCGGAGCCGATACCGAACCCGAGTATCGGATCGGCGCATCCCTAAATGCTATAATGTTAACACACGACAGATGTAGACCTGGATGTACACCTGACCTTTCAAAAGGTTGCACACACATGCTTTGTGGTTGATATGTGCCCTCGATGCGCACTTTTGTGGAGCCCTCACTCATGCAAGCTCTTCAGCACACTTCTTTTCGACAGTCAAAGCGGGGGTTACGTTTTTCCACGTCGTGCAGAATAACGCTAAAGGCACCAAGGTGGTGGTAAAGTGTTACCGATGTTATTCATCTGTTCTCACACATTTCAGCGTCGCAGTCACTAGTGTAAATGAACACTGTGAAATAATGGCGCAATTTTAACAGCCGCAACTTTCTCAGATTGCCTTGGTTTGGATTAAACTTCATGGTCCGATGAGTTTTGAATATTCTGCACACAGTAAACATCAGAATATCCCTTCTTCTGTCAATAAAATGGGCACTATTCCAACAACATAATCAGTGCATAAGCGGATCTACCAGAGCCGTTCGGCAGATAGTGAGCAGATGCACCAAATGTGTTGTAACGAGGCAGTGTCAGGCCAGGGGGATCCACAGCTTTTTATTAAGCATGGTCAAGACAGGCAGGGTGTGCAATGGCAAACAGGGCAGAACAGAAAAGGCAGAAACAAAACAGGTTGACAGGCAAAGGGCCGAGGCAGGCAGCAATAATCAGAGTCCAATTAACCATCCAGATCTTGGCAGGCAGAAAGTAGTCAGCAACGGTAAACAATCAGTCAAATACAGAAATCACACATGAGAAATGATGGCCGGGCTAAATCCACATAAGTGGCTATTGTGGTTCACGATCATAGGCCCTGTCCCAAATGGCACACTTCACATGAATTTTCAGTCTTGTGTACTTATTTCATGTGTCCGTTAAATACATGAGATCGTCTGTAGGTTGTCTCATTTTTCATTTTAGGTTTCAGAAGGTTGCTCACCCATACTTTGTGGTTGATATGTGCCCTCGATGCGCACTTTTGCAGAGCCCACACTGATGCAAGCTCTACAGCACACTTCTTTTCGACAGTCAAAGCGGGGGTTACATTTTTGCACGTCGTGCAGAATAATAATATATATATAGCTCTTCCGTGTCCTCTCGAAGGCCGTCAAGGAATTGGACCTCTCGTGGAAGGCTCCCGATGAACCTTCAAAGAGCAAACTGGATACGTGGTTCCTCCAATCGAGCCACCGTCAGGCCGCTTCGAAAAGAGGAACACCATTTTTCCCTACTGTGCATGAGCACGTGGTGAAGTCATGGGCGGCCCCGCAATCGGCGCGCACCCTCACCCCCACCCACCCAGGCCATGTTTGCCCCAATGGACGAGGCGGGGGACCACGGCTACCTCCTCACCACACCCCCCCACCCCACATTGTCAGCCATGTGGAAGCCCCCCTCCGACACTTGTAGATGCTCGGTTTGAGGGCGAACGTCCAGAAAAGTGTGCTCACACCAAACCAGACTACAACATTCCTGGGAGTGTGCTTGGATTCGGGGAGAATAAAAGCGCGCCTCTCCCCCAAGCAAACGGAGGCTCTGAGTTCTTCTCTCTGTCTCTTCAGACCTAGCAGGCTCATCCCACTGAAAGAGGTTCAGCGGCTACTGGGACGGATGGCGGCAGCTTCTTCGGTGTGTCATCTGGGGCTGCTGCATATGAGACCGCTTCAACACTGGGTGAAGCGCCCATCCCCCCGACTGCGTGGTATTCTGGCCACAAGCGCATTTTGGTCACCTGCAGGTGCTCCTGCCCCCTGGCCCCGTGGAGTAACCCAGATCTCTTCAGCTCAGGTGTCCCTATGGGCATAGTGACGCAGCATGTGGAGGTCCTGATGGACACTTCGTCCACCGGATGGGTAGCGGTCTGCTTGGGCAAGCCCGCCTCGGGTCGTTGGTTTAGAGAAGCAGATGGAGTGGCACATAAATCATTTGGAACTAGAAGCGGTCTCTCTAGTTCTCTATGCCTTTCGTTCTCGGCTGGAGCAGCAGCATGTGTTGATTCAGACCGACAACTACATACGGCCGAGAGTCTGTCTCTATGCTTTTCCTTCGGTAAAAATTTTGCCCATGGTGTTGTGCAAAATCAGGGAGTAGGCGGCCGGTGACTGGTAGCCCCGAACTGGCCGAATCAGCCCTGGTTTGCGGATTTGGTAGAATTACTGGCAGGACAGCCATGGGAGATTCCGCTCAGGAAGGACCTTCTGTCTCAGGTGAGCAGAACGATCTGGCATCCCAGCCCCGAGCTGTGGAGCCTCCATGTGTGGACGCTGCAGGGTCGCTGTGCGGACGGGATTAACGGGTTTTGAATACCATCGCGGAGGCACAAGCCCCGTCCACCAGGTGCCTGTATGCTCTAAAGTGGGGCGTGTTCTCGAAATGGTGTCAGGATGTCGGTATAGACCCTGCGAACTGCTCTGTGTCGGATATTCGGATGGATCGGATGGATGATATATGTGGTCACTATTGCCACATTTCACCCCCCGTTGACGGACAGTCTATCGGTAGACATGCGTTGGTGACACGGTTCCTCAAGGAAGCTAGGAGATTATGCCCTGCACGGCCGCTTTCGGTGCTGCCGTGGGATTTAGCTTTGGTCTTGGAGGCTTTGTCACCACCGCCTTTCGAGCCCTTAGCTTCTATTGCCATTAAGGAGCTATTGGTTAAAACGGCACTGTTTCTCGCTCTCGCTTTGGCGAAGCGGGTTGGGGATTTACAGGCTTTCTCTGTAAGTGAACATTGTATTCGCTTTGGACCGGGAAACTGTAATGTAACTCTCAGACCGAGGCCGGGTTACATTCCTAAGTCGCTCAACACCCCGTTCAGAGCGCAGATTGTTTCTCTGCCTGCCTTGTCCTCTGAGCCATCACCCTCTCAGGGTTTGGATGCTCAGAGTGCTATTTGCCCAGTCAGAGCGCTCCGAAAATACATTTCTCGCTCCGCCGCTTTTGGAAAATCGGACCAGCTGTTTGTGTGCTTTGGTGGGTTCAACAAGGGAGGGGGGGTCTCTTAACAGAGGCTTGCTCACTGGATTGTGGATGCTATTGTTTTGGCTTGATTGCCTGGGGCAGGAATGCCCCTTAACGTCAAGGCCCATTCAACTAGGGCTATTGCCTCCTTGTGGGCTTGGAGTAAGGCTTTCTAAGCAAAACCCCATTCGAACTCACTCAGCGCAACGTCTCCGTTCCCTACTCAGGGAACGAGGGTTACATACGTAAATGAGACTTTTTTTCTCACACTCCTAGTGACAATTTTACACTTCTGTATTACCTACATACAACAAACTGTACAGTCTTATTCCCAACTATATTGTGAAGGTTTTTCCAGAGGGATTTGTTGATATATCATTCTTGGCCTGATTTATATGACATTTTATGCCTAAAAATAGGGCGGAAATCTATTTAATGCTATTGGCAGTATTTTCTGATTTCCAGGGTAACAAAAAGAGATATTTATAGTCCCCTCAAGTGATGTCTTTTCATTGAATATATCAAGAAAATGCTAAAATAATTTTGAACCTTATTTTTTTCAATGGTGAGATTCGTCACTTCAAAATTTATGCAAATTAGTGCATATTTAATTAGATATAGCCTGATTAGCATATTTAAACATCAAATTACAGAAAACTCGCAATACATTTTTTCTCCTATTCATGTGAGTAATCAACTGGTAAAGTTTCATGGTGATATCTGCAAGTTAAAATTTTTACCCTATTCACCTGTGGTGGCCATCTTAAATTTGAAGGTCAAAAATAGGTAAAATCAATAAATCTACATAATTTATGAATTTCTTGACCCAAATAGTCTCAGAAACCATGTATTATGCAGCACTGTGGGCAAAACCATTAAAAAGTAATTTCACAGCTTGGCCGACGGCAGCCATTTTGGATATCGGGCTCTAACAAAATTTCCCCACATTTTTGTGAGGGGCACCCTGGCTCATTGTTTTCTTTAACCTTTATAGATGACAAATCCAGTGAGAAACGAACCTTCGCTCTCCACGGTCACGGAACAGCTAAAGATGACCCAACTAATGGACTTTTATTGTATTTTTCGATAGGTTCCGAGTGCCTGACAACTATGAGGGGGGTGAATTTTTTTTCTAACTTGTTAGTTTAGATCGTATTTAGATATAAAATCTATGACAAATAAGGGCGATAAACTTTTGATTGACAGCTGATAATGGGCTGCGCCGAGTGAATTTGACGTCTCGGCCATTATCTGACACAACACATCATACCACCTCTGTATCCTTTCCGAACATTTGTATTTTGTATTTCCCAAGATTTTCCAGTATGGTGCTGCCCATACCCCCCATAAACAGCCTCAAACCCATTCTTCAGAGAGTCTATTGGTGACGTCACAGACGCTTTGTCCATATTTTTTACAGTCTATGGGTAAAAGGCATCCCTGCTGTTCGGGCAAAAGGCACAATAATTAACATGATAATAAATATCTGACGGAATTTCCATTTGCTGACATGACGGATAGATTCAGATGTTAAATATCCTATATTAAATGGGGTGAGATAATCGCCTATTTATAATGAAACAATATATGATAATAATATCATAATAAAATATAATAAAATATAATTTATAGTTAATACTGTTAAGCTATATTAAATTATCCTGGGATCTTCTTCAATGGTTTCAGAATCTTTACTTTTTAAAATAATTTTGTGTCTGTATTTTTAAAATTTATATTTTAATGACAGTTTATTTACAGAACAAAAATGAATCTATTTATTTATCAAAATAAACCGAAATAGTACAAACTTTGCTTAAGTAATTATTTTGAACAAGTAACTTAAACATTAGTCAAAACATATTACTTTACCAAAATTGTTTGTGTAAGTAATGTGTGCCTTTTGCCTTTTACCCCGTGTGTGGGGTAAAAGGCTCACCTGGCCACCTAATACATAAGATTTTTAAACAAAACAAGCCACTTTTATGATTTATTTTAAAACAAAACATTTTTTTTTCTGCAATCATACACTATGGGAACAGTGAAAAGCAATTTTTTTGTGTCTTTAGTCCCGTTGTACCTACTCAAATGCACTCAAGTCAAATCCACAAGGTTTTATGCCAATAATTAGTGTGGTGCTTTAGATGTGTTGGTCTGCATGTTTGGACCTACCTTTCTTCTTTTTATCATGATGACACAAGAGGATATTTGTGATAACTGCAATCACAAGAAAGAATCCCAGAACAAAACACCCCAGTAACTCTGGAGATGGTAAGAATCTATGCGAATTGTCCTTTTTCGTTATCTCTATATGATAGAAAAAAAAAAATAGTCCCAGACGTGTTAAAAATGGTTCTAACTGACATCACTCACCATTTTCATTCAAACGTAACATTTTATTTTACGTAACAAACATAACATATCCAGGGCATAACTACAACTGTAGTAAATTAACTCCCTTAATTTCCCCATTTAATCATTTTCAGTTTTATAGGATACTAAAAACTGAAAGATTCAAGATTACCTATGGTTGCTGGTGCTGAGGTTGGTATTTGACTGGTGGGAACAGAGAGACCAAGAGAATCTGGAAAAGACGAAATGATTATCTTGAAGTTTATCTACATGGGCTGCTCTGTGCTCCTGCGTGAAGCTCTGATCCACTTTAGTTTTAAAGGCTCTGTAGCTGCTTTGTGTCTGTGTAAGCAAGCAGCCTTAAATATTTGCAGTTGTCATAACATACAGTATATGTCATTATTTAGAATTTCATTATTAAAAGGGCATATAGGTTAAATTTGTATGACCTACAACACATCGGTGGCAACACTGATGGACAATGATACTGATTCTCACATGTCTTGTGGCACACAATTTGGTTTAAGGGGGGAAACAGTGGGGAAAAAAACAATGAGGGGGAAAACAAAAGGGCATTTTAGCATAAATCTTTATAAGGTTTGGAATGTAGCCTAATATGAGCTATATTAGCTGGATTATAGCATATTTTTGAAGTTTAACAGACATAGTCGCTGCTAAAGTTTGTGTAAAGATTTAACAACTATTTTCATGTTCCACAGAAGAAAACTTGAAAATTTTAGTTTTGGGGTAAACTGTTGCTGTAACTATTAAAATATTCCATGTTAACATGTTACATGCAAAAAAACAAAACACAAAACATGTTACTTACTGTTGCAAATCAACCCAGCTGCATTTGTTTCCTTACATAAATATTCATTGTCAATATAGTCAGGACACTCCCATAGGTTTTTGCTATTCTGGTTACAGATAAAATACCAGAGTGATTCGTTTTTATGTTTAAGGGGGGGGTCAAAGGCTGTGAAATGTTTGACCATTCCACAATTCAGCATATCACAGGCCATTGTAGCTTCTTCCTTATGCCAGCACGTGTCACACACTGTTCCCCATCTTCCATTGCGATGGATTTCCACTCTCCCAGCACATCGATCCAGACCGCCTGTCAGTCGCAGAGCCTTGTATTCTTCATTAAAATGAGAGGAGACATGAGAGGAGACAGACACATGCAAAGATGTTAATGTCACCCATGGCACAGAACCCCCGCATCTACACAATGTTTGACACAAAGGCTTTAATTACTTTATAATTTTATAATGAATCCCTCCATTAGCCAAAGTTTGTGGCATCAAATTTTTGAAAAACACTTTTAGAGGTTAATGCTGCCTTTACCACTGTATACCATGACATTTTCTGATAATGCAGATAGATGAGTGTGAACCCAATTGCAGGTACTTTATTGAAGATTTGATGAATGAACAGGTGAGTAACAGAATAATAATGAGAACAAACAAGCAATGGTGGCACAATGTGAAGAACAACACAAGAGAATCTGCTATGAAGAATCAATGACAGAGAATCAAAACTGAAGTATCAAAAATTGAGAAAAACAGGCAAGTACTTTACAGGGTATGAGTCTTTGTAATCAGTTAAAGACAAAGACACTTTTTAGGTCATTAAATCTTACTTTATCTACTTAATTACTGACATTTTATTCTGACGACATTTTATTCTGACTGTATAAACCAGAAGAGAACTGCCCCTGGGATTGTTCCAAGGTAAGTTTTCTCCTTTATCCAACATCAAATGGAGTTTTTCATTCTTTGCCACATGATTTTGGCTTGTATGCTATAAGGGACTAACTTAATATGCACTATGCATTTTCTTTTTTTTATATAAGTATGGCATTACTTTAATTAACTTCTCAGTTAAACTTGTCAGTTTAAAACATTAAAACATATGAATCTTAAAACAACAAAAAGGCTTATCATATCCATCATCGAATAGTAATTATTAGCTTATTTGGCTAAAATACGGATCCATCCATAATGAACTCTTATCAACATTGCTTGAAATGCCACTTATAACTCACACATAGTATTACATACCTGAGCAAACCACACCTGCGTCCTCCTTATGACCACAGTCATGTCCTTGTGTAAGTGCTGGGCATTCCCATAAGCTTCTCTCTATTCCAGTGCAGTTAAGTTCATCCAGGTGTATGGGGCCTGTACCCTGGCCGTACGGCTCACCTTGACCACTGACAGACACAGCGTACCCACAACCAAGCTGTGAACACACCACATTTGCATCCTCCACATCCCATTTATCATCACACACTGTGCCCCAGGACCCCCGCCACACCTCCACACGGCCCCCACAGCGATGACCGCCCCCAACCAATCGGACGGCAGCATTGCCTGAAGAACCAGTTGGGACATATAAACATTTAGACATTTTTTTTCACATAATTTAGACAAAGAACCGTTTAAGTACAAATCAAAAACATGCTTGCAGCAATGCAATAACAGGGGAAAGTTACGGTGGCCGAGAGAGCTCACCGCGCTGCAACCTGATGAAGACGCATGCAAATACAAAAAAAAAACGTGTGCAAATATAAAAACGCATGCAAATAGAAAAAAAAACATCCGGAAATTAAGAAAAACATCTTCATCAGTTCCACAACACACGTGTGCTCCAATTACTCAAAACACAACCAAATACAGAAACGCGCTTCAAGTAACCAAGTAACAAGGTCCACAACGGAAATGTTTCCGGGGAACCAAATAAGTGACGGACCCGACTGGGACGTGTTCATCATAGATATGTAAATAAAGGCTACTGTAGATGTGGTACGGCGGAGTTTCCATCGTCATCACCGGCGGCCATCTTGTCACAGACAAGCTGATTGGTCAGCACGAACACAAATACTCTTATCTCGTTGAAATCTTGACGGATTTACAAACGGTTTGGTTTCTTACAAATGTTATTAACGTGGCTATAATTTATTTATACACTTTTTATTCATAAGTATGCAGTGTAATAACTACATCTCTGACGTTTATAACAAAACAAACCATTTGAAAATCGGTAGAAAATTGAGCAAGTTATGCTCATTTAAATAGTACATGTACCACTAACACAATGTTACGAGTGAGTGACCCAGACAGCAAACTGACATTGAATCAACGTGGAAACGACGTCTCTCATGACATTGAAACAACGTTGATTTTGCTCATCGAATTAACGTTGAACCAACGTCAGACGTGGCATTCTTCAAAGCTAAATGAAAATCGAAAATTGGTTTGCTTTCATAACGTTGAAACAACGCGTTGATTTCAAGTTGATTTTCCGTTAGTTTTGAAAGAATGACGCGTCTGACGTTGGTTCAACGTTAATTCGATGAGCAAAACAATGTCAGATCAACGTTGTTTCAATGTCATATTTCCACGTTGATTCAATGTCAGTTTGCTATCTGGGGAGCTACCTGTGACAAGATGGCCGCCAGTTGCAGACGTCGACCTCCATTGGCCAGCAGCGTGGATGACATATCTAGCCTTTATATAGATATCTATGGTGTTCATAGCATACACAGGATGTGCTTACAGCAAAAAAAAACCTTTATTAACAAGAAGTCAAAGCCTATATATTTTTTTATAAATAAACTATACTATTAAAATAATATTGTATATACAAATAATATTATAATATTATAATTTTTTTATAGTTCGTCTGTACTCCTTGCTTACTCAAAATTCTACTTTATTTTATTTAATTTCTTTTGACTTTTCCCCCGCAAAACACAGAGATTCAAATTATTATGACATACAACTTGTGTACAATATACAACATGTGTTAACAATATGTTCAATGTCATCACAATACAAAAGAGAAAAGAACAATGATCTGAAAACTAAACTAAATAAATAAAAAAAGATCTAGAAGAACATGAAGGCAAGATATTAATCTATACATCAGTTACACTATACAAATAGTTTCATTTTATGTTTAAAATTTTCATTAGAAAAGTTTCCTAAAAATGTTAGGTAATGTATGGCACTGACATACAGATATATAAAATGGATATTTTAAAAGATTTTTATAAAGTAAAAATAAAAAATAAATAATTTATTTGCAACCGTTATGTTAATGATTATATTTCTGTCGTCAGAACAGCTATACAGCTGATGGACAAAGTGCTGCGTTGTCATAGGAACATTCTAGGTAAAAATAATTACATTACGTTGTCTGTTGTTGCTCTCTTCATCAAGTTCCAAACGGCTACATAAATGACACACTAGTGTCATGCTTTGCCGTCTGCCCTTTGAAGGGAGTAGGGCATAGGGAAGCTCACCAGCAATAAGCAAGTCTCAGTTGGGTCCGTCACTTATTTGGTTCCCCGGAAACATTTCCGTTGTGCTCTGTGTTACTTGCAGCGTTTCTGTATTTGGTTGTGTTGTGAGGTTTTGCAGTGCGTTTTGTGTATTTGGTTGTGTTGTGAGTACTTGGAGCACACGTGTGTTGTGGAACTGATGAAGATTTTTTTCGTAATTTGCAGATGTTTTTTTGTATTTGCATGCGTTTTTATATTTGCAAACGTTTTTTTTTTTTTTTGTATTTGCAAAAATGAAATTAAAATAATTTATCATGAATATTTGAAGTTAATCTTACACTTATCTTACTATTATTATTTATTGTATGGGAACAGTTTTTACAATTTCACATTGTGAAACATACATGCCAACCTACAGAAATGTTCTATTTCACGTTCCACTGCTTGGTTCTTACCACAAATAACCTCAGAGAGCATTTTGCAGTGGCTTCTCACAGTCTGAGTGCAGTTGTTTAGCTCCGAGTCGTGGTAAAGGCAGCCTGTGAGACAGGTACTGTTGAATTCTGCATCAAATGCCTTTAATTTATACACATCATCACATCCCAGGGACAGACAGATCTGAGAAGAGAGACTGTTTATGTCCTCCACGGCTATAACAGATGTGTTGTTTCTAGAGGTGCTGAGGGTCCAGGAGCATGACCCAGAATGCCGATCTGCTTGTGACACAACTGAGAATACAAGAAAATGTACTTTTTACTTTTCAATGCATATTGAGATATGCAATTGAGATATCCTGGTCTGTGAATTGAATTGAAATTATTCATTTAGATTAATTTGTTGTGAAAAGCACTATACAAAGTGGCTTTAGCCTACAGAACATGCGCGTCTACATTACAATTTAGAGTGATTTGCAATGCATGCGTCTACATTACATTTTAGAGTGAATTGCTATCAGAGGTGACCATGTAGCCCTATCCAAGTCAAGTATTTCAGAAATGTACATATAAACCAGTGATGCGCGGGTCAATGTATAAACAACCCGCAACCGACCGACGTTTTCAGCTACCCGCCCGCAACTCGGACCGCAAAAAAAGTATAAAAAAACATTGTACCCGACCCGCTTCCTGACCGCATTATTTAAAAGTAAATGCTCATGCCTCCATCTCTCTGCAGACTGTAGTGATCATCGCAGATATGGCCGGTTCGTGAACGAATCGTTCTTTTGAACCGGTTCTTTTTAACCGGTCGAATCAGTACTCGAACTGAATCGTTCGAAACAGTTCGCGTCTTGCGTCAGTGCTGATCATAGAGGTGCTGATCCACAAGTTACTAAAGTTACTCACTTTCAGACATGCCTGAGTCGCCTCCGAATCGAAATAAATCAATATCCTGAATTATATTTTACTCCAGTAACTCCAACAGTTCACTGAACCGAGACATGTTGGTGCCACTGTTGAGAGAAGTGATGAGCACGAGCAGCTGATACTGCGCATAGATACTGCGTATACCGAACGCACAGGGACAGCGGTTCTCCAATCACTAGTAAAGAACCGAGAACTGTTTAGACTGAGCTTGTGTGTTATCTTCGTGCCAGTTATTCAGCCAATAATGTGTAGGGCTGTATATTTCATCAAAAATTGTGTCTAGTAATATACAAATGTTTAATTGGCATCTTTTTTCAAACGACCCGACCGCCGCGACCCGAATATCATTAAAAACATTTTTGGATGACCCGTAACTGCGGGTGACCGCAGGCACCCGCTCATTTCGGATCAACCCGCGCATCACTGATATAAACAACATGAAACATATATTTTTTTTTTCATGTTGTAGCCTAACCTGTTTCTGAAATACTGATGTTTTTATAAAAGGGCACAAACCCAAATAAACAACACAGCACATTTCTGCCTTTTGAACTTGGGTATTACAACGGAACACACAACATACATTTATAATAAACTATAAAAATGGAGTTCAAATAACAATAGCATAGAGCCCAACATGATCTGACATCTCACACTGCCTGTTTGATGTGACACCTGTTTTAGTGCAACAAAGTGAAATACAGTGGAAGTGAGCAAATTTGCAGTGGTTGGATAACAAGAGCATCACCGCAACATCCTGTCACACTTTTCAAAGGGGTTAAGAATTATGTGAAATTATTCTTCATGATGCTCTAAGGCTTAATGTCAAAACATTTAGCAGCCCACATTGAGGCACAAAAAAAGGAGTGATTTAGATGTACTAAAGGAAGAATTACCCATTATCATCAAAATGACGTGAAGAAAAATACTCACATTTCATATTGACCTTGACCTTTGGATGCTCAGTAGAGATGATTTTGTCATATCCTGAAAAAAGGGCAAGAAATTTTACAGTCCTGATAAATTGTTGTCTCTATATTACTTAGCCGTAATAATATTTTTACCAAACTAATGAAGTCACTATAAAAAACAATGTTTTTGTTCCACTGTGTGTTTTAGTTCCAACTCTCAGACCATTGTACAACACAATGTTTCTGCTCAAGTTTTATTCTGTGGGTCCACTGAAAGATGTAGATGGCAACTGAATGATTAATTACATAATGGTAGATGCAGTAGTACGTTCAGAATCTGCAAAATGCTACTTAAAAAACAATAAGAATTTTTTATAATTGCTATTTTATAATAGCTGTGCATGAGTCCCTCAATTGTGAAAAGATGGATCCCAAAAACATATTAAGAAGATGCTGAAAGGCAAATAATGTTCAGGAACTAGAGAATAACAATGTTCAGGAACAAGAATAATTCTGAACAACAGTACGTATTTTAACTACACAGGACAAACAAGGAGCTCATGAAAAACTATCCCAAAACAATAAACAGTGTCATTTTTTAAAATTCATTTTTTATTTTGTTTTGTGGAATACACTGAATGCAAACATATTTTATGCAACAACTTATTTAGGGTATGTAGCACTAAAAAAACAATAGGTAAGTTTTAGGATCACTCTTGTTTTGTTAAAATTATTAACATTTTGTAGATTCTGCTAGGTGTATTTAAATTTATGACCTCAACTAAAGGATTATTAGGAACACCATAATACTGTGTTTAACCCCCTTTCGCCTTCAGAACTGCCTTAATTCTACGTGGCATTGATTCAACAAGGTGCTGAAAGCATTCTTTCGAAATGTTGGCCCATGATAGGATAGCATCTTGCAGTTGATGGAGATTTGTGGGATTCACATCAAGAGCAAGAAGGTCCCGTTCCAGCACATCCCAAAGATGCTCTATGGGTTGAGATCTGGGGCCTCATTTATAAACATTGCGTTCGCACAAAAGAAGGCGTACGCCGCTCTCTACGCAATAGTTGGTATTTATAAAAAGCAAACTTGACGGTAAAATGTGCGGTCCTTCACGCAAGCTCTGACCCAGGCGTACGCACAAAAACGAGTGAAATGAGAAATGGCGACACCGTCGGCAGTTGGTAAAAACATGTGAAAGTGTGTGAAACTGTAGACGGTTGTGTAAAATAAATGGCAATACTGCCTCTCATAAATAACACGAAGACTTCACAAAGCAAGTCTTACAATTAACAGCCTACACGAACACCTGTTTGATCGATCTGCAACAGAAATGCAAAACATAGGCCTATTTCCGAAAAGAAAGTGAAATATGTTCTGCAATAATATTGGCATGTTATACAATTCATCCTTATAAATAAGATGGTAAACAGAACAAAATAATGTACAAAACTGATATTCTCGCCAATGTGTCTGTCTAATGGAGCAGATATAGCAATTACTGTAGATAGTCAGTCAGATAGATAGATAATTAGGGAGATATAGCTAGATAGATCGATAAATAGATAGATGTATTATTTTTCCACTGGGGAAAGTTGTTTTCATAGTAAAAATTTCTTCATTAGCTACGGAATCATGGTATTCAAGCATATGCCTTTAGTTTGTTTTATTTTTGATAAAATAACGACGTATGTCTCAACCATTCAGAAAGCTGTAAGAAATTACATTTGCACTGAACTATTTCCCATTTCCAAGTAGATTAAAACCGACATCCGCTTGTCAGATGCAGAATTAAATGGATGGAAATAAAATGCCCCATCACAATGCGTAATGACGCACAATGGCTAATATGCGCTCTTAGAAGATGTGGAAATTAAATGGAAGGATTCGGAGTGAACGCGTCATCTTCACAACAAAAGGTGTGGAAAAAATATATTATTTATTCAAGAATTCCCTCATTGTGCAGTTTATTTCAGTTAGGACAGTCTTGATTTCGCCCAACTCCTTGGCCACCTCTCTAATTGAATTAATGACTAGACGCTTTTTTGCCTCGACTTTGATGTCCGACCATTTCTTTTTTATTTCGGCCATAGTCCGAGGTTGTGAGGCTACAGCATTTACGGCGTCTGCAACCTTTTGCCACTCAAGTGCTTTTTGGCATTAGTAATGCCCACACTGTGCCCTCCAAACAACATTTTTCTCCTCTTTTCCACCTCACCAATGATAACTTCTACTTCACATTGACTTAAGTTACGTTTTTTTTTTAATTTCCTCTATGTGTTTGCTATGATTTCGCAATCAATGAATATTAACTTGTGGGCGTTTCACGGACTATTTATGGGCAACTATGGGCATGACATGAAGCCGCAAAAGCTGCGCTACATTTAGAATTGATTGTGATTTATTAAGGGAAAAATGCGTAGGATGTGAGTGTGCACGGTTTTATAAATCCGAATATTTCTGTGCGTATGCACGTCCTATGTTTCATCCGTACGCCACTTCTGACGCAAATCCTATGCAAAGTTTTATAAATGAGGCCCCTGGTGACTGTGGGGGCCATTTTTAGTACTGTGTACTCTGTCATTTTCAAGAAACCAATTTGAATTGATTTGAGCTTTGTGACATGGTGCATTATCCTGCTGGAAGTAGCCATCAGAGTATGAGGATGGTGGCCATAAAGGGATGGACATGGTCAGAAACAATTCTCAGGTAGGCTGTGGCATTTAAACGATGCCCAATTGGCCCTAAGGGGCCTAAAGTGAGCCAAGAAAACATCCTCCACACCATTACACCACCACCACCAGCCTGCACAGTGGTAACAAGGCATGATCGATCCACGTTCTCATACCATTTACGCCAAATTCTGACTCTACCATGTGAATGTCTCAACAGAAATCAGACCAGGCAACACTTTCCAGTCTTCAACTATCCAATTTTGGTGAGGCAAATTTTAGCCTCTTTTTCCTATTTGTAGTGGAAATGAGTGGTACCCAGTGGGGTCTTCTGCTGTTGTAGCCCATCCGCCTCAAGGTTGTGCTTGTTGTGGCTTCACACATTTTCTGCATACCTCGGTTGTAACAAGTGGTTATTTCAGTCAAAGTTGCTCTTCTAGCTTGAAATGATTGTGTGTGAAAATCCCAGAAACTGAGCTGATTGTGAAATACTCAGACCGGCCCGTCTGGCACTAACAAGCATGCCATGCTCAAGATTGCTTAAATCACCTTTCTTTCTCATTCTGACATTCAGTTTGGTGTTCAGGAGATTGTCTTGACCAGGACCACACCCCTAAATGCACTGAAGCAACTGCCACGTGATTGGTTGATTCGATAATTTCATTAATGAGAAATTGAACAGGTGTTCCTAATAATCCTTTAGGTGAGTGTATATGCTAGATTCAGAATTTGTATAATAGCACATTTACATGCAAATGTATCATACAAACAACATTTTATGATATTCACCCATCCTTATATGCTTTATTAATGCAATAATCTTTTAGTCTTGACTTCAAAATAATAGAATAGAAAATAATAGAAGCATTACTGAATTGTTTATAACAGTTGGATTCTCTATCTTTCTTTTTATTAAAAGCAAATATTATTATTATTATATTATTGCTTTATTTGCTTTGGTTTAAAAATTCAGTACTGTGCAAAAGTCTTAGACATGTTTATATCCCCCCCCCCCCCAAAAAAAAACAAAACAAAACAAAACAGGTTTTTATATATTTTGCTGAAGTGTATAAGAAAATCAGTTTACATTTCCAAACCTTCCTCTTGCCATTAATTATAATATACAAGAATTGTTGTAAGGATTATGCAAGGATTGCTTTATATTTAAGTAAAAAAAGGCTTCAAAAATATAACTTGAATGTTAAAAAAATGTAGCTTTCAATTGTGTCAATTATTGTTGAATGGCTACAATTAATGTTTAAAATGGGGGGGGGGGGGGGGGGTATTTCCATTGAGACTTTAGTAGCTGTATTAGTTTCAGTGAAACTAAGTATTTAAAATACACTTCCTGTTGTGTGATTGTGAAATGTGTGATTAATCTGGTTAATTCTTTAAATCAATTGACCACACAAAAAATGTTACAAGACTATTTAAAATAAACAATGTTTTTTTTTATCAAAGAATCCTGAAAAAAGATACTGTATTACAGATTCAACACTACAATAAGCAGAACAATAATTTTCTGTGATAAGTAAAGTTTGAGGTAAAGTTTTTTTTAAATATATTTTTAGAAATATTGTAATGATTTCTTAAAGATCATTATACTGATAAAATAACTGGAGTACTGGCCGCTGAAAATGGAGCTTTGCCATCACAAGAAAAATTACATTTTAAAATATTAACAGAAAATAGTTATTTAACTATTTATAGATAGATGATAGATAGACAAATAGATACCTTGTATAAAAGCAACAGTTTGGACAACTGTCATGATCCTGAAAGCCTCCATTCTTCATGAGCTGAATGAGGGCTGTTTTAGGACTGCTGTACCTCACTTTCCAAATCACTGGGAGGAAGTGAGACTGCCTAGCTGTTTTGTATGTGCGTTTGTGTGTGTGTGTGTGTGTGTGTGTGTGTGTGTACCATACTCCCTTACAAAAAGAAGTTTATTTTTCACTATTTTGATGATCCCTTTAACACATTCTGTTGTCTATAAGTAACCTTGCAAATACATGTCTACTAACTCTCATTAGAATATTAGTAGACTAGTAGGGTTAGGCTTAGAATAAGTTGACATGTAGTTGCATAGTCTTTAAGAATTTAATTTTAATTCAATTAAGAAATTAAAGGGACACTTCACCCATTTGCATTAAGCTTTGTTTTACTTCCTGCTTATTATGACGTAAAAATCGTCATTTTGCGTCATCATAACCAGGAAGTCCCATTTCATTGAAAAGTGTAGAGACTACAAACTTTAGCTCCTCATTATTCCAGGGGGTGGGACCCACTCACCCTAAAGACTTATTACAGATCAGTGGGTGGGACTTCACTTGCAGATAGTGAAATCAATATCAGCCTTCTTGTTTGGAAGCTAAGCTAACAAGCGCTGTGGAGATAGGAAGTTATGACAATGACGGAAGAAACTAAAGAGGATTTTGAAGTTCTGCTGCTCAAATCCGATGTTCGTGGCTATCTTTACGAGGCGCAGTATAGTTAAGAGCAGCGGAGGCTGACAGAGGAACAGGAGGCGGCTGCCTGTCGCGGACGAGGAGCCTGGACTGGCTCGAGCAGGGCGGACTGCTGGTGCCTGTGCTCTCGTTTGCTCTACGGACACAGATAGAGTCCGTCTGCTGCAGAGAATTTCAACGATGGCAATTTCTCCTGAACGAAATCTCTGATTTAGATGAGCACATGGACGTTTGTGTTGTGATGTGAACCATCCTATTTTCGCCTGACTGAACATTCAGGTATCATGCAGTAATTATATAGAAAGAAATACAAACGAGGAGTAATTCACTAATGACTTTGCCAGTGTAACATTAACGGGGTTAGTTGTTGTGGGAAGGAAGGGGCAGGAAACCGGCGAACATTTAAACATTTTAATAGTTAAATGAACTATTAAAACTGTTAATAAAATCAGGCCTGTTTCTCTCTCAATCTGCACTATCGTCACACTTCTCCTTTTATGCCTCCGCGCCTCCGTGAGAGATTCGACACCGGTGTGTCTCACAGGTGTCTTTCATTATCACTCACGCCACCGGCCTTGCGCTGCTCTCACGTCCCTAGCCCTCGTCCTGCTCGCCACAGCCAACTAACTAGAAATTTTGTGTGAAATGAAGGTCAAACTCTGGTGGCAGCTAACATTAGCCTTGTAGATGCAAGAGTGATTTCTCTGATGTCAGGGCTTAAAGTGAAAAAAAATCCTGAGCCTGAACTTTTTTTTTCGGGGGGGGGGGGGGGGGGGGGGGTGATCTTCAATGGCACCATTTATTTCAAGTATTACTGCATCTTTTTTTAATGAATGAAAGCCGGTATCACTAATAATATCCTGATATCTAGATTAAAATTTGTTTCCCAAAAATTTTAAATGAAAAGTTTCAAAAAATATAAAAATTTTAATTTAAGTAAACTTAAGACAATCCTCATTTAACCCATAATAGATATCATATTTAACTGTACCATAAAGAAACTGAATAAGGCTATAACACAGTCTGCCCTGCATACATTATAAATGAAATATAGATTAATCCTTATCAAAGCTACAAGCATTCTTTAGTCAAGTGCAGTTAGTAATTTTTGGTTCCCTCTGTTCTTTAGGTTACTGGCGCACGTCTTTCTGAGCGTTGTGTGTGTGTGTCAGGAGGAAATTCACTGAAAGCGCGTTCTCCTTTATCGTGCAGAAATGGTTTAAAGCATTTGCGTGAATAAGAGCCTGATCATAATCCTAGCTAAAGGATGACAGACAGAAAGAACGAATGGATAGCTATACTGCGTTAACTGCCATATTTTAAAACATTAAAGCTGGACAAAAAAAGAATCGCATGCGTTGACAGCTTGTCATATGTAATGACCTCAAATAATTGTTAAATTTGTTTTTTTTTTGTTTATTGTACATAATCTGTACTAATATAATGTTAACAGTATAAATGTAGAAAGCCTCAGAAAATATGTATACTGTTGGGGGCGCTGTGGGTTGAGAAGACCGGTTCGAAAAAGAGAGAGAAGAAGTGTAAAAAAAGCGCAGTTCACGCATGTTGTTGTTCATGTAAAAATTGAGCTCAAAAATCTGTCACAGAAACAAAAGAGAAAACAACCGGAGCAAATAAATCTACAGAAAAGAACTGATTGTCGTCGTTTTTGTCCAAGGGAGCAACATAAAATTGGTGTTTCTGCTTGGTTGTGACGGATTTCGGGAAGAAGAAAGCAGCAAGTGATGAAACGAGCCGCGAGTGCAGCGCGAGCTGAGAACGAGCCGCGATTCACGGAGAGAGTGGACTTTGAAACGGCGGAAAAATAACTGCAATCTGCAAACGTGAGTTAAGTTAATCTGTTCAGTGAGTGGTCATAATGTTGCCTGTGTGGGAAGCTACGCTGGATGAAATAGAGAGTAAATTACTCAAGTTATCTGCTTCGCAACTGAGAAGTTTGTGTGAAATGTTAATGCTAAATGTGGGGGAGGATGAGACACACACGCCTTGCGCGCTGAGAAGACGCATTCTGCAGCATTTAGAGGGAGATGATGTTGTTTCACTCGAAGATGAAGGACTATCTATGTTGTTAGAGACAAAGGAAAAGATTGAAAGTTTGAGAAGTGTTGACGAAGAAGAAACCGAGAGCTCATCCAGTGTAGGGGTTGAAGCAACCAACGAGGTGCAGCGAAAAGTTGACCTGGAGCACCACTCTGTGGGCGTTAGTGGAATTGCATCAGAAAAACCTGTGAAAAACACTGCAACACAATCACTGTATGTCAGAACAGACAGAAAACTGCAAAATTCATCAGTTTCAGGAGAAAATGTCACGCTAGTGCATCCAGTGTATAAAAAAGAACTCAAAATAATTGGGCAAATAGGTGAACCGGACCAGAGGGACAAATTAAACTGCCTGGACAGACAGATTTACAGGGCCTGCAAAAAGGGTTATGATGAGGGAGAAATTGTTGAGGCAGTCATTCAAGCCATCATCCCAGGTGTCAGTTTGAGAAGTTACCTGGAGAGTAGGACAGACTTAACATTGCCTGCTCTCAAACAAATTCTCAGAGCACATTTTATTGAAAAGGATGCAACTGAATTGTATCACTCACTCACACGTGCAGTTCAAGAACCCAAAGAAACGCCGATCCAGTTCTTAGTTCGAGCCATGGATCTCAGGCAGAGGGTTTTATCAGCATCTGAAAATGTAAAGGCAGGATTAAGATATAATCACGAACTAATCCAGAATCAGTTTTTGCAGACAGTTCTGACTGGCCTTCATGATGACAGTGTACGAACAGATCTAAAACCCTACCTGGAAAACCCATGGGTGGAAGATGAAGTGCTGTTGGAGAAAATGAACATGTCGTATAGTCTTGAGCTAGAAAGAAAAACAAAGTTCTCAACCACTCGACCAAAAATAGCCAAAGTGGCCACAGTTATGGAAGAGGAACAGGCACATGCTGAACAAGATAGAGATGTCAGGATGAGAAAGAGAAAGCTCCAAAGCCTAACAACCTGATGGAAAAGCTGGATGCTCGAGACAAAGTGATCTGTGAGGCAATTCAGAACCTGACGTCTCAAGTAGCGAGCCTTGCTCAAACATCACGACCTCAGATGACTAGAAACAGTAACCAGAGATTCCCTCGCAACCAATTTCCACCTGTTCGACCAACCACCAGGCGCTGTAACCAATGTGAACAGTCTAACTCAGAGGGAAGGTGTGAACACTGTTACAAGTGTGGCAGCAGTGAGCACTGGGCAGCGGGTTGTCGAAAACGAACTGTGAACAATGTAACGTCAAGCAAGATTGAGATTACATCACACATTATTGAAAACTTACCAAGAGGTCGAACAAACAGGAGAAAACAGCCAGTTTGGTGGGACGCAGATGCTTGGTGCAATGTTCTCTCGGAGGTGTCATAACATCAGTGCTTTGGGACACGGGGTCACAGGTTTCAATTGTGGGCTCGGAGTGGAGGAAAATACACCTTCCTGACGCAGAGGTGAGACCAGTGAGAGAGCTGCTGGAGGAGGGAGAACTCAACCTGACAGCAGCGAATGGGACAAGCATCCCATATGAAGGCTGGATGGAAGTGGAGTTTTGTCTGTCTGGAAACACTGAGACTGAAGGAAGGGGCACACACCTGATGGCACCAATTCTCATTGCATCCAGTGAATTGGAGAAACCCATAATCGGCTTTAATGTGATTGAGGAACTGGTCCAAGCTAATGCAGCACAGCAGATTCCTTTGAGTTCCCTTGTAAAAACACTGAGTTCATCCCTGGAAGTGAGCCCTAGGAAAGCAAAAGCCGTTCTGTCACTCCTGAAGAAACGCAAAAACAGCAGCGGGTGCCATATTGCAAGACTTGGACGAAAATCCATTATTCTTCCAAGATGCGCGAGAGTGAACGTCAGTTGTGGCAAGCTCAATAAGACGGTTACCCTTGGAACACACGTAATGCTGGAGCCCAATTCGGAAGCACCCTGGCCTGCAGGCATAAAGGTAAACAAACAGCTTATTCAGATGCCCTGAACGAGGATGATAACATTACAGTGATGGTGGAAAATACCACAGGAGAAGAGGTGACACTTACAGCACGGACTGTCCTGGGGTGGCTGCATGCAGTAGATGCCATCCATCAACCGGAAGTGAAGTTGCCGTTTCCGTCTGAATTCCAATCTCAGCTATCACAAGGTGACAATGACGTACCGCCAGAGACCCAACGTACAGTTCAGGCGAGTGAAGGTTGGGATCCGCCAGTGGACCTCAGTCACTTACCCGGAGAACAACAGGAACGTGTGAGACAGCTGTTGAGAGAGAATAGTGGAGCGTTTGCTAAGGATGACTGGGACACTGGATGTATTCCGGACCTCAGAATGGACATTTGTTTGAAAGATAAAATCCCTGTACAAAAGATGTACAATGCAATACCACGACCCCTATATCAAGAGGTGAAGACCCACATACAGAATCTGCTGAGTCAGGGGTGGATTCAAAAGTCGACATCCTCCTATTCCTCGCCAGTTGTGTGTGTGAGAAAGAAGGATGGGAGCTTGCGTCTATGTGTGGACTACAGGCTGCTCAACGAGAAGACACACCCTGACCGACATCCCATCCCACGAATCCAAGAGATACTGGAAAATTTAGGGGGAACTCCTGGTTCACTGTCCTGGATCAGGGTAAAGCCTATCATCAGGGCTTCATGAGCAAAGACAGTAGGCATACACGGCATTCATAACACCCTGGGGGCTCTATGAGTGGGTGCGGATACCTTTTGGCCTCACAATGCACCCGCCACCTTTCAGAGATACATGGAAGAGTGTCTAGGAGAGCTAAGGGATGATATCTGTGTTCCCCTATTGTGATGATGTGTTAGTCTTCAGCAAGGATTTCGACCAGCACCTAGAGGACTTGAAGAAAGTGCTACAGCGACAGCAGCATTGTGGGATCAAACTAAGGCCAAAGAAGTGTGACCTTTTTAAGCGGGAAGTCTGCTATGTGGGCCGCATCATCTCTGAACATGGGTACAGCATGAACCCCAAAGAAAAAGAGGCTGTGCAAGCACTAAAGTGGGAAACACCTAGCACTGTCCGTGAGGTGAGGAAGCTCATGGGTTTCCTTGGTTATTACAGATCATACATCGCTGATTTTGCCAGAATAGCCAAGCCTTTATATGAACTATTGACAAAGCCCAACACGTGCAAAAGGAAAGGCCCCGGAAAAAGAGGGAACTCTTCCTCGCAAGCACCTCCATCACAGCCAGTGGAGTGGACAGGGAGACATCAGGAAGCGCTGGAGAAGCTGATTACAGAGTTGTCAAGCCCACCCATTATGGCATATCCAGACTTTGAAAAGCCATTTGTCCTTCATGTCGATGCGTCAGAAGAAGGGCTAGGAGCTGTATTGTATCAACGACAGGGAGGTAAACTCCGCGTAGTTGGTTATGGATCTCGGACTTTGA